>VYZR01104946.1:48470-66964 GCA_013400675.1 Oxylabes madagascariensis
GTAGAGGCTCCCTTAAACTTCTCTAACTGCCATTTTCAAATAATTCCCTTCAATCCTTAGTGAACAGGTCAAGTGCAGCAGAAGTTACAGATTCCCTTATGTTGGGCTGTAATAAATTTAGTAGTGGCTCCAGCACATGCAGAATTAATCTTGGAGGTTTGATCATTGTGCTGTGAACTTCATCAGCCAGAACACTGCCTCAGTGTCTTTCCTGGAACAGTTGATGCAGATAAACAGAAAAGGAGTGCAGTTGCTCTAGCAACAAGGATGGTGAGATAATTAACTCTTGTCTTTCTGACAACTTGTGAATTGTGCGCTGTACTGAATCTTGAAGTGGGCTGTGGCAGCACCAGCTTTTGTGTGTCTGGAATACTGGAAATACTTCCCAGGATCCTGAGAAGAGTGGGGAAGGCAGTGAGAGCAGATCTTGGTGATTGTGTGGGAAATGGGGAGGGGTGGAATCCTTGGGGCCAGCTCTGTGGGGTAAAGGAGCATTAAAGTTGGCAGTTCATTAAGGACAGTGTCTCCCAAACACAAGAGCAATCCAGGAATGCAGGGAGATGGATTGGGAAGACTCTTGTCTTCACTGGGGTCTTGTGCCTGCATCGTAGTCCTGGTGCAGTGTAAGGGAGGGAGAAGCAGGTGTGGGCTACAAAGGAAGAATCCATAAACACTGGCCAGGGCTGTAGGGATGTTGTTTGGAAAGCAAATCTGTGCTCAGGAGGGGTTCAGGGAGGAGAACAGCAGCAGTGGGAGTTGCAGACCCGTGCAGTCCCTCAAGCCAGATGTGCTGCATCCCAGGATGCTGAGGAAGCTGACTGACACTTTTTCCAGGATGTTTTCTCACCTTTGGAAGGTCACTGAGAGCACAGGAAGTCCACAGTAATGGGAGGCAAATACTGCACCCATCTGTCTGAAAGGTGATCTAGGAAAGCCTGGGCTGCTCAGTTCCACTGCACTCCTTGGAAAAATCATGGAGCAAGCCCTTTTGGAATGTGTTTTTGGGTACATGAAGGAGAAGTGAGGGACTGGAAAGAGTCAGCATGGATTTGCCAATGCTAAATTATGCCTGACCAGCCTGTTTGATTCCTGTGGTTAGTTTCTGTATAAAGAAAGTTGAACATAACTAAACAGTAGTTTGCTGTTTGCTATGTGAANAGTGGGAGTTGCAGACCCGTGCAGTCCCTCAAGCCAGATGTGCTGCATCCCAGGATGCTGAGGAAGCTGACTGACACTTTTTCCAGGATGTTTTCTCACCTTTGGAAGGTCACTGATAGCACAGGAAGTCCACAGTAATGGGAGGCAAATACTGCACCCATCTGTCTGAAAGGTGATCTAGGAAAGCCTGGGCTGCTCAGTTCCACTGCACTCCTTGGAAAAATCATGGAGCAAGCCCTTTTGGAATGTGTTTTTGGGTACATGAAGGAGAAGTGAGGGACTGGAAAGAGTCAGCATGGATTTGCCAATGCTAAATTATGCCTGACCAGCCTGTTTGATTCCTGTGGTTAGTTTCTGTATAAAGAAAGTTGAACATAACTAAACAGTAGTTTGCTGTTTGCTATGTGAAGTATGAAGTAGGAGTTTACTTTTCTACCTGGTCATATATTTTCTCCCTCCTTCCTGCCTTTTGAGGGAAGTGGTTATTGAAGTTCAGTATATGTACATTAACTCTTTGGACTTAGTTAAGTATCACTAGCTTAATTTATCTTCCCTCCAAATTCATTGCTGGTTTAATTTTGCATATGGTTGTGGCTATACTACAAGGTATTACTCCAAGAGGTAACTCTTGGAGTTATTCCTGCTTCAAAAGACATACAAGACAGGCAGGAAATTTATTCAGTCACAGGAAAACCCTGGAATAAGGCATGAGTTTGAATATGTGTATTTATGTGTTTCTGGCTGACGGAGTAGAACAAATTGGTTGAGGAAAAACGCATAAAGCATTCTGATAAATGCACTATTTCCAAGGTATTTTTTAAAAAGGTAAAAAATGATAAGCAGCACTGAATTGTCTGAGCCATATCTCCATGTGCTATCACTTAGTTTATTTCTCAGTGCAGAACTGAGCTTAGCATTGCAGAACTTGAAGTAGTTCTGTTTTAAATGTTGTCAAGTTGGACTATCTTGCTTTTCCTCTGCTAGTTCTTATGGAATCTGCTTACAGAGAACTAAATTCGTGGGTTTGGGGGTCATTTTGTAAACTCCTCTGTATTTTGTGGCTGGGTTCTTTAGATAACTTAATGCAGTTGCTTCCTGCTAATCTGTATTTTTCTTTGTGCCTAAAATGACCACTGTGCAAGTGTTACTTGAAGACTTCAGCTGACAAACAGCAATTAAGCTTTGCTTATCCTAAAAGTGAAGAGTGTGGGACAGGTTACAATGTGTTACAATGGTTTAGTGACCATAGCCAGCTCTGGCATTATTCTGCTGATAATTTTCAAGTCCTTTTGCTGGACTTTCCAGTTAAGATCTTCGAGAATCCACGCTGTTATCCTTCAGCAGAAGCCCTCTTCAGGCACAGGGTTTTGGTAGAGGAAAACAGGTTGTGCTGACTAATGTCTGTAACCTTTATAAAAGAAATGGCTTTTGTTTCACAGTAGAAATGTGTTACAATGGTAATTAGATAATTCACGCTATACTTGCTTGTTACAGTGACACTGGAATACATACCAGCTCTGCTTCTGAGTTATGCACTTCATTTTTTATCTGCCTTCAGCTTATCTGTGTAATGTTCTTTTTTAGCCATCCATTTTTGCAGTGTTTTGTCATACATCGTGAGAAAAGGTCCTCAGAATGTCTTGCATTTCAGATTGTCCAGTGCCAGAGGGATTTGGATTTGTGTGTTCTTTGTAAAGAACTCCTGTTGTTGGTCTTTGCAGTTGTTATTACTACAAATCAGTAATTGCATTTTAAGTATTATGTAAAACAAAGGCAGCCAGAAAGCAAGCCAGAATTACAGTTCTGGTAGGGTGATTTTCATAGTTTGAAATCTAGAAAATGCTGGTCATGTGTAGGAGGATGGCTGGTTCTTCTTTGAAGTTAAATTTTAGATTTTTATTACAGTAACTGTTTGGGGGTAAAGGGTATGTGGGAGGCATTGCCGTAAGTTTCTGAAGCTCCCAAAGTTGAAGATGCAATAGGGAGTTTTGAAAGGATAAATATTTTACTGCAAACGTATCTTTCAAAAAAAAGACCGAGCAAAAAAAAGGCAACCAACCCCAAAAAGCTGTTAATTACCTTTAATACTCATTGATAGTCCTTGGGGATGGACAGTCTATTCTCTTCCAAAGATACCAGTGGTAGGAGTTCCCTCCACATTTGCACACATCTTGCAGATAAAATGCAGTGCTTCTGATTAAATTGTTACCATTTTGAATAAAAAGCTATTTTTCCTTCTTTCTTCCCCTTCCCCCCTCTTTTTTTTTAAATTAAAGATGTACTTGCCATGCACATGCTCTCACATTGTCATTTTTGCAGAAGCAGCAGGAGCAGTGGACTATTTCTGACTTGCCCATGCAACAATCAGGAGGCAAGAGTAATGTAATGAAAATTAGGAATTCTGGGAGCTGGAACTCAGAAATTCAGGAATCTGACAGTAATTAGGCTAGATTGTTTCTAGTTCTTATCAGCTGCCCATCTAAGTTCTTACCTTACCTGTGACATTATTATGCACTCTTGTCCCAAACAGGAGACTCATTGGTCATTGATGTTTTTTTCCATATCTTTATTTATATGTGCATGTATAATATATACAAAGAACACATTTAATAAAATGTCTTTAAAAATCATCTTGCTTCAACCTCCATAAAAAACGTTTGTTGGACAATGATGAAAGCTGTGACATTTGCATGACTCAGTAAAAAAGACCACACTTTCTTGATGAAATGCAGTTTATGATCTTGAAACCTTTTGTGCATCTGGGGATACATCAGCAGCTCTGTTCCTCTGTTCTCCAAATAGACCTGACTGGTTTCTTTTTTCAGAAAGTTGGAAGTCTGGAAGACTGGTTATTTTTGGATGACTGGATGCAGCAATGCTCCTCCACGTGCATCTTTCTGCTATGAGCTGGTGTGTTAGTGCTCACTGTACATCAAGCACTTCTTTCCAGGGAAGCAAGAATGTTCTCTCCCAGAGCTTGAAGGCAGAGCCTTTGGCTTTCATTTTATAATTCAACTTCTTGAAGTGAGAAAGAGGGATTGATTTCTTTTCTACTGTGATGTCTGTGCCTCCGCAGATCCTGGAGATGGCAGTGGTTTCTTCATTCATGCAACCTCCCCATCCTCCCCTAGGCTCTCCTGCCTTGTTGGCATCTGCCTGGAGGATTCATGTCTGTCTTCTTGCACCCTAAAACATTGTTCAGAAGTAGAGATGTCAGTCAAAACCAGCCAGAAACCTCACTGAAGAGGTTTTGTGTTAGGATACTTTTAAACTGCTCTTAGCTGATCTAGAACTGTACCCAGCTGAAGTCCACAAATTCAGTCTTGCTTGTGATGCAAGAGGTGTGGGAGCTACTTGGTTTTTTTCATAGCATGTGTGCTAATTCACATCCAAGGTTTGAGTAAGAGACCCAGAGATGCAAAAGTGTCTGGGACTCCTGGGCATGTCCCATGAGGAGAGATGGGAGCCACTGGGGCGGACACTGAAAGGAGAAAGCAGTGCATGCTTTCCCAGATTACTTTCCTCCCCAGCTTTCTGCTCCATCTGTCGATGCTGGAGGGAAAAGGAGAACCCTTCATCTGTTCCATTCACTGGTGTAAGGAGAGGTACTCACGTCATCTCATAGTCAGTGTCCTTGCTTGCCCGGCAGCAGCAGCAATAGGAAATGATCCCAATCACCACGATGGCAGCCACAACTCCCCCAATGATGCCAGCATACAGAGCTATGTTCATGGATGCTGCGTGGGGAGGGAGGAGTTAGCAGGGGGAACGATGTCAAAGGGGGTCAGCACAGTCACTGCACTTCAAACCCCCCCACCAGCTCCAGACTGAGGGGAAGCCACATGTGTTTGACTGCAGCAAGTGGAAATGATTCTGTACTGGGTAGTACAGGAACAGTTAGCTACTGACAGGGACAACTGCTCTTCTTTGTCTATAAAGTTTAGTTTCAGACATCACAAATCCAGTGCTGTCTGACTCTATAGAGCTCTTTTGTCATTTTTGAACTAACCCAATGACTTGATGAGTGCTCTACCGGCGTGTAAACCAGGGGAGAGGTCTCTCTTAAAGGTATGCAGAAACCAGATGATAACAATCCCCTCTTTTAATGCTTTGAGCTAAGATACTCTCTCTGGTACTTCTCTTCCCCCAGGCAGCCCCATCTCTTACGTGGCACAACGCTGACTGTCATGTTGCAAAATTCCGTTCCCACAACATTGGTTGCAGTGCAGATGTAAAAGCCAGAGGTGTCTGCTGAGATGTTCTTCAGAGTTATTTGTTGCCCTGTTGTGAAACACAAATCAGGTCAAAAAAGAAAATAATTAAAGCAGGGAAGGAAGTGGCAACAGCAGCCCTCTAGTTCCAGCCCAGGATGGTTGGAGTGATGAGAGGTTATTAAAGTTGATGGATTGCTCTGTCTTGCTTGGGAGCTGCCATGCTCATCCCTAGGTTTTAGACTGATTTGTGGGAGGATAAACAGAAGTGTGCTGTTTTGATTACAGGGAACATGTGGTATTTGAGCATTCCTTTTAGAAAGAAAATTGTAGGTGGAGGGTAGAGAAGTGTCTGTGCTTAGAGAGAGCTTTTTTTTTTTTGGCATTGGATTTTGAGAAATGTCAGATGCCCAAATCAGGATCTGGCTCTGAGAACTGGCCATCTTGATGAATTAACTTGTTAAACAAGAGAAAGCTCTTCAGTCCTGCAGCTCTTAGCATTTCAGATAAGAATTATTTAGCAGTGAGGGGAAAAGTTTTCTCGTCTGGGAGAAGCCACACAGGCTGCATAAATAAACAAAGAAGAACTTTAGGGTTGTGACACAACTGCAGCGATGCTGATATTTTCTCTCCAACCTCACACAGCTCAGAACAACAGGCTGAAGCTTAGCTCTGTCTGCTTAGGCAGTCAGTTTGTTTGTTACATCTCCAGCTCTTATGGGTATGTGCAGTCCATGCTTTTTGCTTGTGAGAGAGGTCTGGATCCCTGCTCTGGAAGCAAAAGACTTTTTAATGACTTTTCTGTTTCCCTGGGATCTCACTTTTTTATGTTTAGGATTTGCTGGCACCTAGTGCCAGATAGTAAAAGAGCATGCAAACTGAGAAATGACGGACTATATGCTTGATTGATTTGTAATTTTAATTTTTTTTTCTTTTAGTCTCTACATACTCCTTGTATGTACTTATCTCCCTCTTCTTCTTTTTTTTTTTTTTTTTTTGGGGGGGGGGCGGGTAACGTTTGTAGCTGTCAAAGTCTTAATCTAGAAGTGGAATTTTAATCCTCCTAATAAATCAAAAGTAATTGAGTGAGTGAAATGGGGAAAAATGTGGGTCAGCTCTGGCTCTGGAGTGTCTCCTGAGGGGGTTCTGCACACTTCGCAGCAGTGGGACTTGCTCAGCACAGAAGGCAACTGCCTGTAGGGACAATAAAAATAAAACAATAAAAACCCAGCCATCCCGGGGCACCAGGGGACAGTCGGCACACTGCTTGGCCACGGGTGGCCTGATGGAAGCAGAAATGAGGTGGGAGTGGGCCAGCAGAGACTCCTGTCCCGGGGAAGGACAGGGTGACAGCAGAAGCTGCTGCTGTGACAAGTCCCTGCTGTGCTCAGGGCTGTGCGTGATTCTGGCACCACTTAGTGGCAGCGAAATGAATAAAGTTCCTGCCCCTGGTGATACTTTGTCCTTTGCATATTTTGTGCAAGAATCGGCTCGTGAGTGTGGAATATCCTGTAGCATCTCATCATCTTTAGTTTACTTCCCTTAAACCAGGAAGGGTAGGTATGAGACACTTAGTCTGCCTGAAACTGGACAGACCAGGAAAAAACAAAGTTGTTTAATGAAATAAATCTGAGTCCTCTGTCACTGATACACTTAAAAGAGTATTAAACCCTCATTTCTGTATAAATAGTTCCCAAGGTCCTGTTGTGGGCAAATTCAGCTCCTTTTTCCTTCCAGATTCTGACTTAAAAGCAATTAAAATATTAGGGCCTCTGTGTCACTCTTAAAGAACCAGAAGCCCTTTTTGTGCTCAAAGCAGGAATGGTGTAATTTTCTCATACCCCCTTCCTCTAGGTGAGGGGTCATCTCTGGAAGAAAGCTTCCAGAGCAGCTTTTGTTTTGTTCCAGCTCGTTGTCAAGCAAGCTGGATGTAAAGACAGTTTAAAAACTAAATGTTGTTCCTCATGTTACGCCTTACTCCCAGCAACTGAGAAATAATTATTTCTGGCTGCTTCCAGAGCCACCTAGCTTTCTCACCAGGAGAGAGCTGAAGTTAAAGTCTTTCTGACCATTCTTACTTCAGCTAAGAGTCCTTTTCCCCCTGCTAAGTTACTCATGAGCTTGCCTTGTATCAAAAGGACAACTTCTCAAAATCCTGTTCAGAGAACATCCTAGAATAAGCCTTAAGAGTGTTTTTGGATTTGCATTTTAAAATCTTTCCAGCCTTCTTCTGCAGAGACCTCAACGCCTTGATGTCTTTGGATTTCCCATACCTTCGTTGTATGGTAGCACACGGGGCTCGTTTCGCACATTGAAACTTTGCCAGGTGTATTTGGGCGTTGGGGAGCCCTCGTGAGAAACGCAGGTCAGGTTGATTGTCTGTCCATATTGTGGTGTCCCCAGAATTTTGCATTCGGGCTTGGATGGTGCAACTGAAGGAAGAAAAAAGGAATTGAAATAATCAGAAGCAGTTTCTTGTTTCAGCCCATCTGCATCTGTGGTTTTTATTCTTGCAAGCAGAGACTGGTCTTGCACCTGCCACCTTATTCTTAAAGGAACTTAAAGTGAATTTGTTTCTAATTTGTTTCTAATTTGTTTCTCCCTTTTTGGCACTGGAAAGCCAAGAAAGAGTTGCAAGATGCTTTTTGGGATATGTCTAATAGTGCTAGGTAACCAATCCTTTAGTAACTGGAGTATGACAGGCCGCAGGGGAGATGACGAAAGCCCCGAAATGATGCCTGGATTATTAGGAAAGCGAACTGTACAACTCTAAAGGCTGTTTTTTATAGCCGGGTGTCTGAGGGAGTTGCGTGCTCTACGCATGCCAGCGTCCTTCCATAGGAGCAGGAAAAGACCAAAGGCAGAACTGGGGATAACAACTTTTTTTTGCTGTTAGGAAATCTGTTGTTTAAGCCAATGCAGACATCAGAGGAAGGGCAGGTGTGTCTAACAGGGTGTGGCAGTGCCTGTGTCACCTCACCCAGGACGAAGAGATCCAGGAGCGCGGTCTGTGCCGGGAAGTCGTTCCGGATGCGGACGCTGCAGGTGTAGGTCCCGTTGTCCTCCATGGTGACGGCATTGAGGGTGATGCTGATGTCCCCGCTGTTAACATCACCACTGAACTGGATGCGATGGTCGTAGCCCTCCCCGTACTGCATGAACCCATCGAAATACCGCGTCACAATATCAAGCTGGCAGGGAGGGAGGGAACAGGGTCAGTCCCGGTTTCTTCCGTGTGAGTCTGCCACGAAACTCCATGAATCAGCCCCCACTTAAAGAGCAGCTTGAAAAAGGAGACCTTAAACTGCACCAGTTTGAGAAAAAGCCAAGAAAAACATAGAAATTCAAAAGGATCTCTGTTTCTGTTCGGAATCCCCTTCTTACACCTTACCTGAAATCAGAGCCAACTGATTTCTTTTGCTGCGGCTTATTCACCTTTCCTCACCGTGAAGAGAAGACAGCATGAGACTTGTCTGAGGCCCATGTCAGTCAAATTGTCCTGTGGTTACACAAACTCTCCCAGCAAGGACGTCTAGAGAAGAAGCCCTTGGCAGTTCCTGCAAGGAGATCTCCAAAGGCTGCTTCCCCTTCCACTAATTCCCAAGAAGTCAAGGAGAGCTTTAGAAGTTTCTTAACCTTCAAATACTTCAAATGGATGTAGGAGACCTCAAGAATGTCTCCATGTACTGTTATCAACTTAAAGCTTTTTATATAGTATCAAAGTTATTGTGTATTAGACACATACATTTATATGTATGCATATATTTTTAGAAATCATCTGAGTGTTTCACGTGTTTTAATAGATGTAAACCCCACTGTACATGTAGTGAAGTATCCTCAGTAAACAGTTGTAAGATCAGAAGAGAGGAGGACGAGGGGTGGGGGCTTGCCTAGTGTTGTGCAATAGATTTGGGATAAATTGCATCTAGACTCAGCATTTCCATTTGCACAGTTCTGGGATTAAAAAGAAGCTGGAAGAAATCTTTTCCTTCCAACATCCATTCCCACCTACAGCTTCCACCTCCTGCCCCTTCTTGGATGCACTCTCATCTGTTTCTTTATGCAGCTCAGTTTACCTTTTTATTGATTTTCCTCCAGACAACTAGGTCTCCTCTGTCAACAGCTGCATTCGTTTTAAAGTTACAGCGCAAGGTAGCGTTTCTTCCTCTTGCCACTTGGATTTGCCTCGCGGGTGCTTCCACAGTGAGGGTGTGAGCAGACACCAGAACTAGGAAGAGAATAAACACCGCACTCAGCAAAAATAACAACATCTGGATTCCATGGTAGCCTCTTTGGCTTCCTTACATGCCACAATAATCCCTCATTCCCTGTCATTCCCTGCTGAGTAAGAGGTGGTGTGTGCTGGGGCTCATTGGCTCTGGGAAGCTGCTTCAGGATGGCTTAGAGCTAAACTCTGCTCTCTGTTCCTTGTTTCCTTCTTCTTCACCTACTCATATATTGCCATGGAGTCTAGAAGGTTGCTTTATTTTTTTCCGGAGCCCTCCTTCAACGTGACTGACACTCTTTGACAGTTCAGAATGTACAGAGAGAGACGATAAACAGATACTACAAGTGCATCAGCAGTCTTAAGGATTCAGGCTAAACTAACAAACTGATATTGTCAAATTTCAAGGATCAGGAAAACTGTCAAATAACTTGCCTCGATCCAAATCCATAGAAAAGTGACATTTTGTGCTAGGGAATCAAAACCTGTTCATGTTTTTCATCCCTGAAAACAGAAAAACCTAGAGAAGCAAAGAGTGATTGAAAGAAACAAGAGAAGAATAGCTCTTAGGTTTTTTTGAAAATGAGCAAGGTAGTAGTCACCTTTCTCCAAGAACTCCAGCTCCTATCTCTGGAGCACAGGAATAGCTGAGATTGGAATAAAACACAAATCCCTCTGTGCCCTGGGGAAGCACACAGGGCGCAGGGCAGGTGTTTCTTTTACACTGAATTCCCTCTGCCTTGCTTTTAATTCATCATGTCTGAGCATTGCCTGTTGGGCAGGTCTTTGTTATTCTCAGAACTGAGCTGGACATTTATGTCTGCCATGCCATAGGTGACCTTGATGCCTGCAGGAATCCATGGTTAAAAACACCTGTTTCCTCCTAACAGTCAGGGTGTGGGTTCAGGGTTTGTTGGTTTGAGGCTTTGGGTTTGTTTTTTGGGTTTTTTTTAATGGCATCATCGTTTGTGGAAATCATTTGGGAAACTGTAAATGGCAAGGAAGGAATTGCTGCTCAGAGGTGCTCCCATGGCAGAGAGGGACGTGATGCAGTAAGGAGGAAAGAGGAGGAGGGCTTCCCCCGTGCTGCATGTGGCGGTGAAGGCTTGCTTCTGAAAGCTGAGGCACTGTTCCCTAGAGAGGATTCCTCTGAAAAGTTGCCACCTAGCAAACTTTGGGTCCTCGTTCTGCCATATCTTTGTCCAGGTTAGATCTATAAGGAAGTGTAATATATAAGGGAGAGAGCAGAGGATTTCTAGATTCTACCTTGAGTTGCAAACTGGTTGTGAACACCCACTTTTTTAGGCAGGAGAAGCACACAGCCCCATGCACTAGGTCAGTAAGTGAATGCCGTTGGCAAGCTGAGCACTGCCAGATCCTTGACTAGCAGTGAACAAGCGTCCTTTAGAAAATAACTGTCGGGACCCAAAAGGCTGTGTTGTCACTGCACTAAGAACCTGGGGTGACAATTCAGGTAATTACACAGGGTGCCATGGGACAGTTGGCACAGGGATCTGCTTTCAGCCTGATTTCCCATCTTTCTGCATGCCCTGCCCAAAATCAAGTTGTTCTGTGGACTCCCACAGTTCATCAGTGAGGTGTGTTTTCACCTCTGCTGTGACATGTCAGGGGTGGCTTCTGTTCTCTTGGGGATTATTTCACGTACAACTGCTGACAGTTATGAGAAGGAAACCAGGGCAAAGTATTTCTAACATGCTTTTATTGCAGCCACTCCCAGATCTTTGCCTTCTCTGGAGCACCCAGGGTAATGCCCATGTTTGCTTAGCCCCAGGGCTCTTTCTGACTACTGCTTTTATATGCCCTCTGTATGAGCGACACCTGTGAAAGCTTTCTCCTTGCTTGTTGTGACTGGATAGAGAGGCTTTCCTGCATTTAGGTGACAAGCACCACTGTGTTTATTAGGAGATGGAGCAAAACCCATTTCCTGATCTTTTTGTCACCCAGAAACTGGTTCCACTGGGCTGGGGTTCACTGACAGGTCAGAAACGCAGCCCTGAGGCAGAGAAGAAACTGCCCAACCCTAAGACTTCTTTTCCTTCTTCTAATTGGATGGGTCAAATCCTACAATAAATGAGATCTTTCTTCCAGACACGTTTGGTGCAGAGTTGGGGAGCAGCTGAACCCAAGACTTGTGAGGCACAGCCTGTAACACACTTATTCATCTGTTGCCATCACCCTCACGTCCCACTGCTTCTGGTGCTCTTCATTTGTCACCCACATCCCTTTTTGCATCCCCAAAAGAGCTTCCCTCTCTCAGAGAAGCAACACAGTTTCATACTCAGTCTGATTTCCTCCTTCACGCTTCTCACCACCTTTCACTTCATAAGTCAGCATGTTTAAAAGTTGTGGTTTATTCTTCAGAGGTTGGGGGATTTTTTCTGAAAACAGAATCTAATCAAAAGAGGGCTGAAGGGAGGGGAAGCAAATTCTGAAAGAACTCCAAAAAAGGAGAGGACAAATAGCCTACATACTACTGGAGAGACAATGTCACCTAGATTTAAGCCCTAGAATTACTTTTTTGTGTGTTAATGCTTTGTATGTTTATAACATTTTAAGAAATTGAGAAAGGTTTTATCTCCCTCTGCTTAACTTAGAGATTTGTACTTGTACAAAGAAAGAAGAAAATGAAAGTGACATTTCTGCTTTCACATTCCTTACTGAGTAATTGTTAACAGACTGAAGGGTAATTAATATAATTACAGGAATATTTTGTTTGCTGAAATAAATTGAGATTCTGATCAAGCAACAAAAAAAGAGCTTCATTTTACATACTTATATTTCTCTGAAAAGTTCCCGATACTTAATTTGGACAGCGTGAAAGGTGAGAATAATGAAAAAGGAGAGTGAATACCAATGGCATTGCACAAGTTACATAATGATCATCAAACTATGACCCAAGTCACATTTGTTGCATGAGGAGCCCATCCACTTTTTCTGATTACTTTAAACTTCATGAATTTCCTTCTTGTGGGTCTTATTGTTGAAGTGAGGTTTTCAGGATTTTTAGTTAAAAAACCCCAAGCAATTCCCATGTGCCTGGCTTGGTCTGAAGCCTGGAATAAGGCGTAGGTACATTGATATAAGAAAATGAGACAGGATAAAAAGCAGTGGAACTGAGACTTCCAGAGGAGGAAGTTCCTTCTTCAGAGATAAATACTGTACTAACAGAAACCAATAAAACTGTTTATGAAAAATACTTTCCAACTTCACTGAAAAACAGCATTTTTTCCCACTCCTAACAGTTTTGGGAGATGCCTGTGTGTCGGGACGTTCAGCACAGACATTGGTACACACACTTGTCTGGCCATGAACACAAAGGAACTTTCACTAAATAAAAAAGAGACATACAAAGTGCACTGGAGTCCTTGTACTTTGTAGTGCTGTTTCCTTCCACCCAACCCTTGAGGACATAACCAAATTAGTACTCACTTGCACTGAAAATGAACAGCCCAAGTCCTTTCATTTCCATTCCCCTCATCTCTCCTTTGTTTCACCTCAAGGTGCTCTTCCTTGTAATCTCCGGGAGGCTGGGGAGGTAATTGGCTTTCCCTGAAGGGCTGCTTTGCAGTGGCATCGCAGGTTCACTCCCTCAGTCTCTTTTAAAGGGCTTCTGCCCCAGCCTGCCCCTCCCCTTCCAGCTAGAATGACAAGTCACATCACCAGTAGGCTTTGACATCCCTTGCTGCTCTCGGTAAACCTGTGAACTCCTCCCGTTGTGAACTTCGTCCCACAATTAAACGGCCTTTCCCCGTTTTTCCCAACATGCAGGTGTGCATGAAGCAGGGGAAGGGTGCGGTGTGACTGGGAGTGGAGCGTGCAGTGCTGCTGAAGTCATGCGTGTGATGACAGGCAACTAGGGGAAGATAAACCTCATTTTTCTCAAATATTTATTAAGGAACAGAGTTTAAAAGGTATTAAAGTGTTCCACAATGGAGGCAGCAGCCCACATCCAGGCTTTAAGGACCTGAGGGGCCTAACTCCATTTACTTTAAATACTCATACAAATACATAGTTCATGGGAGTTGGATGACTAATAGGTTATTTAAATATAAGTGAGATGCATCTCAGCCAGGTTCTTACTCTCTTATGCCCACTGTTCACTGCCCAGTGTGTGGCTTGCACAACGGCCACAGGTACCCAAAGTACTTCTCCCTCTCTGCTGTAAAAGGCTGTTCGGATCACCGGGCCCATGGCTTGCAGCACTCTGGTGATGGGTCTGTCAAGGCATGGGCACTGCACAGCTCACATGCTCGGGACGGGCACTTGGAAGTCACAAATAACTGCTGCTATAATTGACTGAAGAGTAAAAGGGGGACTGATGGCAGCTGAGGCAAACATCTGACATTACGTTTAACTGAGGGCGGTGTGTCTTCTGAACACTTCACTGCCACTAGGCAGCAAGGGATGTTTCCATATGGGATAGTCATCTATGCTCTATTTTGAGCCATTTGAGGGACAAAGTCGCTTTTAGGGTGTGAGTGATCATTTCAGGCATCTTAGATGGGGACATCATGTTCTTAGACATAATTTTGAGATTAAATTAGTCATACAATGCAGTATATTATTGATGAACTTTGTTGTGGCTTTTGAAGGAGGCGTCCACAAAAGTAGTTGTCTACACTGGATACCTGTGTTTAGTGCAGTAAAGCAGATCTGTGTCTTGCTCTTGTGCTGACCTCAGATGTGATGGCTAACAGCTGGCCTGAAGGCCTCACACACCCAAGTAACCCTGACCTTGACTTGATCAGCCTGTTTCCATGAGAAAAGGAAATAACTATCTTTAAGGAAGAAAGCACTGAAAAGCAGAAGGACTTCAGGACTGCAAGGAATGGATGCTGGCCAGTCTTTGGCGAGCACGTAGGCACTGGCCAGTGAGCTGGATGGCAACAAGTTACTTGCCAATTGGGATCGAATGCACACTTTTTGAAAACCATATAAATGTGAGCTGTGAACAGTAAAGATCTCTACTGCCACTTGAACCTCAGAGTGTCATGTCCATCTCTGCTGCGACACCAGACTTGTGTGGTAAATCTGCCAAAAGCCACGCTGAAGATCTGCCTTTTGATCTATATGGCAGTTGTTCAAAATACCTCCAAGACAATGAAGCTTAGGAGTGACTGGAAATCCAATCCTTCTGGTACAAAGGACCATCTATCTATACTTCTGTGCTTCTATACTTCTGTGTTTGATGCATAACCTCAGTTCTCTTCAGACTGTTAGCACAAAGCAAAATAAAGCACATAAAAGTACAGAAACTTTATTCTTCGGGAATCTTCCAAATGAGGACAGCCAGTCGAAAAATTCATCCTGTTGTGTCTCATCTTTGACAGGCTGCAGGAGACGGCAAGGACCCTACAAAGAGAAGGGGAGGCATTTTCCAGAAACAGCTTGTTAGCTAACCTCAAAATGTTAACTGTAAATTGCTTAAGATGTAAACAAAGCTGGAGCAAGGTCAGTAGTCTCCTTTCTTGTCTTTGGAGCCCACAAGGATGTGGTTTCTCACGAGGATGAGTTTCTTAAATGTTTACCTTCCTTAAAGACTTAACAACCTTTGTGACTTGGTCCCACATCCTCCAGAAAGACATATGCAGGATCTTTACTCCAGCTTTCACTTTTGATTTTGCTCCCATTTAATATTTCGAGTCTGATGAACAGAGGCAGTGACAGAAATGCTATCACTACACCATCTGCCCACACTTCCAGTGTTAATTCTCAGTTCTTCACATAACAGCTTCACATAACCAAAGGAAGTCAGTGAAGTGCAGAGACTATAACCAGCTTGGTCAGCTTGCTGTTATCCTCATCATAAGATCATTTATACAACCTCTCTTTCCTCTCTTCTTCCCAGTAACTTCAAAACCCACTCGACTGATTTCAGTTGAATTTGATGGACAGACAGCAATCTTAAAGATGGAAAGTTCTTTCAATCTCATAAAAGTCGGTAATCCCAATCAATTGGGATAAGAGAGAAATCTAAATGGTACCTCTTAGGCATTAATACTTGTCTTCCAAGAATCCGTGGTTTCACAGCATGTTGGGTCTCACCTTTTGTGCACCCAGGCAGACAGGGAAATACAGTAGAGTGAGTAGTCACAGAGACTGCCTCACCTCATGTTGGTGGGGAGATTTTTACCCTGCCTCTATCAGCCACCCTGATGCAT
Source organism: Oxylabes madagascariensis (assembly GCA_013400675.1). NCBI lineage: Eukaryota > Metazoa > Chordata > Aves > Passeriformes > Timaliidae > Oxylabes > Oxylabes madagascariensis. Next base: position 64,247 of record VYZR01104946.1, read on the forward strand.
CCCAAGTAAATGAGTTGGCACTGAGATGGATTATATTCTGTTGTTTTGGAGACTTGGCTAAGACTGGTTTCCTAGGTATTGTGGAGAGTGTATGCTTCAGCACCTGATACTTACATAAATCTGATATTAAGATGCTTGTTTTATATGCTCCATATTTATAGCTTTTGTTAGTTATTTAACACTAGATTGGGAAAGGTATTTAGGCACTTTTATCCTGTCACTTTTCCCTGACAGCTCTCATTGGGGGTCTCAGGAGCAGACTGCTTTAATGTGGGCAATTTTAAGAGATTTTATATGTTTCTGGGTTGATTTTCTTTCCCGATCTAGCATGAGCTGCCAAAGCTCACAAGCATTGGCACCACACCTAAAAGAGCTGCCATAGGTACCAGCAGCACTGCCAAAGCTTTGCATATCAGCTTCTTTGTCCCTCACCTGTGGGCAATGCAAACACTTGAAGTATCATTTTTGCTGATGGCTGCAGCTCTGGGGAATCTTTTTGCTGATACATAGGATTTTTAGGGGATATTATTATGTTATTTAAATAAAACTGCCATTGACATGAAAAGCTTTAGTACAAAACCAGGGTGACTTCATTGTGTTGCCAAAAATACATGCTCTGCTAAGGCCTGCCTGTGAAAGCCAATGAGGAATATGCATAGGTAGCAGCATGCTAGCACTATAAATCTTTGTAACTCCTGCCAGTATAGAGAAGAAGGAACATCAAGATCCCACCTTTCCCTCCTAAGAGGAGAGCACTTGTTCATTTTCAGTTCAGGTTCATCTATGAATGAATACATTAACCACCAGTGACAGATGCCCAACCACTTACAGCTCTTTTTGCTATGTTTTCACGTGCAAACGGTCATTAGCAAAGATTTGTCATCCTGGCCTCTGCTCTGTATGGCCACCTTGATCCCAAAACCCAAAAACCTGTGGCCAGCAGTGAGGAGGAGCTGCTAGGCTGCCTGCTCTGGGTGTTCTCTACAAATCTTTCACCTACAGGGTCCTCTCACGATCTCTACATCTGAAGGATTGCAGTGGGCATGGCAGGGCCTTCACCATCCTTGGCTGCACTTGTATCCTAAAGACTCACAAACAGGATTTTCAGAAGCAGCTCAGTGACTTAAAATCATCTGGCTTTATTGGATGACAGTGTATGTGCTCCCACAACATTTAGGTCCTTTGAAAGCTCTGTTCTCCAATAAAAGGCAGTCTATAAGCAAACACCTTTAGATCACGTCTTGCTGCAATTAACAGTAATTAACAAGAACACATGGTCACTGTACTGCAGAAGTAGCTAGAAATTGCATTGCCTAGTAGAGGCATCTGCAGGATCAACACAATTCATCCTCTTTTTGTGCATGAAGCTGTTAGGATCTCTTCAAGCCCGTAATCAGCCACCCCTTCCTTCCCTAGCTGTGACACCCAAAATTCAATATACCACCTTCTCTTTTCCCTGCTCACTCACCCCTGTACTTGCATTAACACAAGTCTGGGCTGTGAGCACACCAAGACTTGAGTGGCTGTGTCACAGCTCTTCCTTGCCATGATGTGGCATCCCTGCAGACACAGCTCCCATCTCCATGTGGGATGCAGCACTCAGGCAAGAAGGAAGGGCGTGTGCAGGTCCCCCAGATAACATTTGGTACAGCACCAAATGTTATCTGTAGTGTGAGGTAGGTGAGTGTCCTTTTCCACTTCCTTTCTAGTTTGCTTGTTTGTTTGCAAAGGGAATCAACAGTGAAATGTTTCTGCATGACTCACAACTGGAGCCCCAGGGCAGATAAACAGCACTCAGACTTTCACCTGGTTCTGTCCTGGGCCAGCCTGGCCCATGAGTTTTCCCGAGGGGTCAGGAGATGGGAACTAGAGACTTCCTTTTTGAAAAGACGTCAGAAAAGACACACTGGGGCTCAGTCCTGGCTCTTCCAAGAGCAAAAATCAGCTGATCTTACAACCATAGAACCACAGAATCATTCGGGTCTGAAGGGATCTTTAAAAATCATCCAGTTGAACCTCCCTGCCACAAGCAGGAACATTTTTCACCAGACCAGGTTTCTCAAAACCTCACCCAACCTGGCCTTGGACACTTGAGTGATGGGGCATCCACAACTTCTCTGGGCAATCTGTTCCAGTGCCTCACCATCCTCATAAAGAATTTCTTCCTTTTATTTAATCTATACCTACCTTCTTAGTTTAAATTCACTACCCTTTGTTCCATTACTACAGGCCCTGGTAAAATGTCTCTCTCCTTCTTTCTTTCCCCTTTAAGTACAGAAAAGCTGCAATAAGGTCTCCTAGAGCCTTCTCCAGGATGAACAGACCTGACTCTCTCAGCCTTTCTCCACAGAAGTGTTCCAGCCTTCTGATCAACTTTTGGCCCTCCTGTGGACCCTCTCCAAGAGGTCCGTGTTTCATGCTAGGGGCTCCTGAGCTGAATGTTGTACTCCAGGTGGGGTTTCACAGGAGCAGAGTGGGACAGTCCCCTCCCCTGACCTGCTGGTCACACTTCTGATGCAGCCCAGCATATGGTTGGCTTTTTGGGCTGCAGGTGCAGCTGGGTTACATCCAATTGTTCATCCACCAGTACTCCTAAGTCCCTCTCCTCCAGGCTGCTCTGGATCCATTCATCCCCAGCCTGTACTGATGTTGAGGACTGCCCCAACCCAGATGTAGGATCTTGCACTGGGCCCTGCTGAATTTCGTGAGGTTCACATG
>VYZR01104955.1:20942-43430 GCA_013400675.1 Oxylabes madagascariensis
TTTCAAATAATGTTATCTACGTTTTTTTCAGTTAAATGACTTACCAATTTAATGAAGCAAAGTCCTTTTAAATGTGAAATATTCACTCTTTGATTTTCTGGCATCATTTATTTTAAAAATATTGTATATATTGTTTTCACGCATATTTGGTGCTTGAGGAGAAGTGTTTGGAAATGATTCCACACAATCTTGTTGANAAAAGGGCTTACTCTGGGCTTATCTCTGTTGCAGCAGCCCATCAGGAGTGGATGTCAGCTCTAGCAAGTGGCAGGAGTATCTCCTGCAAGACTTTGAGGGAGAGACAAAGAGCTGGACAGCAGTAGGTGAAGAGCACTTTGTAGCACCAATTCCTCATCATTTACTGTTTTCCTGCCTTTCTACTTTTCCATTCCTTAAGGACATGTCCAGGGAGTAGCAACTTGAAAGATCACTTTGGATGCCATCTAAAAAGGGTTTTTTATTGCTTGCTGGAGATGCTGTGATCCCTGCCTGCAATTCAACCTGCTCCAGGACTGCAATCCATTCCACTTCACAGTAGTGGGATTTCATTGCTTCCAGTCAAAGAAAAAGTCATTACTGAATTGCATCTTCATATACTATGCACTAAAGGTGCATCACATGTTAATGGAGTGAAAAGCCTGGGAAGAAGATGGAGCTACCGAATAACAGGAGTTCAGAGTAAGCAGGTGAATTTATTCCTATTTCATTTTGCAGGTAGTACATTTACCCAATGCTAACTTGGACCACATCTACAAATGATGGTGATAAAAAAAACACTCCTATGTTTCAGTTGATGCACATCAGAGAACTCCACTACCAAACCAAAAACCACACTCAAACACGTTCCTGGGAGAAAAGTAGGCTAAAGATATTGTCTCCAGACAGGGCCTGTTCATGTGGCTGTTGAAGATTGCTATCTTAGATTCGAAACTAGTAAGAATAACCTTTCCAGCTGCCTAAAAGAATATGAGTGTTCTTAAAAATATAGTCACTATTGCTTATACACAGCTGTTATTTTCAAAGAAGTTATTGATCTGAGCAAGATAATTTTTTCAGTTATTTTTTTTTTCCTAGTGGAACAAGTAACTTTATTAGAACAACAAAGCATAATGGCCAAGGAATAGCTTTATGTCAGAGTCATAACTATAATTGCAGTTGGAATTGCAGGGAATGTTCACCTGCAACTGTGTTTTCAAAATTATCCTTTTTTGAATGTAGTGCATAATGGAACTAAGCCAAATAAAGACTGTAAGTCTCTTATTTACCACTGGGATCCACTTTCCAACCACAGAATTTTCTTCCCAATTAGTTCTTCTCTCAAATTCCCTTCTACCAAACCCTTTTTGCTGTACACGGTAGAAACTTGCTCAAGTCTTTGTGCTCTCTCTCCAGCCCTGTGACAAGCTGCTAGGACAGACCAGGGACAGAGAAAAGCATATTCAAAGTACCTGGTGTATGACTCTACCTTCCTCTGAAGCAGGCAATCCACTGACCTGTGTGAACAACAGCAAATTACTAGGATTTCAACAACAACTTGCTTCAAGTATTTGCTCTAGATCACATTACTGACCCTACATTCATTAAAATAAGCAGCTGTTTGTGTTAGTACATATGTTTTAGGATTCACATACAAAGGAGCTTCCCTTCTAAACAAGAGAGACTGGATTCCTGATGACAACCCAGGTGAGGAGCGCTGCAGGGATGATGACCCGAGATGGGCAGCAGCAACAGCACAAACCTGATCCTGTGTTCACAGGATTTTTACAGCATCAGGGCTCTTCTTGCTGTTAGCAGGGTTGGGTGCAAACATGATTCTGTGGTTACCTACCATGAACCAGTGAAGATTTAGGATAGTATCTTTCTCCTCCCCTGTCTGTTCTCTCCTTACACCTTTTTCTTACTCCATTTATTTGCAAGGTGACTGCCTGAGACCTTCTACTCAGTGTGGGGGTTCATCCCAGGCTCAGGGATGATACAGCTTTCCCTCTCAGGGTGTTGCTTGGGTAGAGCTTTTGCCAGACATTCTACAGCTACATGATGCCTCACTGTCTCAGCAGAGTCACCAGAAACTGATGCCTTGGGAAGGCTGACCTGAAACAGAGACTGCACAGAGCTAGAAAATAAAGTAGGTATTTATTGAAAGGCCTTTAGGATACACCNAGAAAAGGTCTGCAACAGTATTTCACTGAGGCCACAAAAAAAGAGTAAGCGACAGAGAGGAGAACATAGGTGCTCAGAGAAGTGCCTTTATGGATTTTGATTTCACTGTGCATGATTACTTGGCTGCTTACAGACTGATGAAGATCATGGATTTCTTTGGCCAAAACTCAGTTTGGAAGTGTCCACCACAAAATATTGGCTCCCAAAAGAACTAGATCCCCAAAGGAGAGTTGATTTTATACAGACCCACTGGACCATTATCACGGACCATACACATGAAGTCCCTCTTGGCAAAAGGTACTTTCTCATTATTCCTTCTGGACCTTATTTTAGGCTCATCAATAGGACACTAAAACTTCAGGGGAACAGGACAGCAGCTCATCCCTGCAGCAACAGCCAATTTGCCCAAAAAGCATGAGCATATCACCTCAAAAGAGTTAATGGCATGACGTGCTGCAGCTTTTTCACAGAAACTAATCTTGCAAACTTGACGTGTTGTTTTATCTGCAGAGTGGGTGGAGCAGAGAGCACAGCTGAAATGTGAACTCTGACAAAGGCAGACAAGAAAGCCTTCGCAGCCGCTCTCTGTTTGGTGCAAGGTTTTGGTTCATTAGCCTTGAAATGTTTCATTAACAGAATGCTTTTGGTATGCTATAAACAAACCGTGAGGGCCCTAGCATACAGCAGCACTCTGTCAAAAACGAACGTGGTTTATTCCCTTTTGTAAAATATTTAGAGAGAGAACGACAAAGTTAAGCAATAGTCATATCTGTGTGATCTAAACAAAAAAGTAACAACGAGGTAACAAGCACCTAAAAATACATTTGTTCACTTACAGTTCTCACAGTGCTACAGTCTCTATCTTTTGTGTCCTTTTTCCAAATGTTTTAAAAGAAGGAAAAATAGCTAAATACACACTGATTCATTTAGGTGGTTCTTAAAATTATTTAAGGCTAAAACCTCTGTCTTCATTTGGCCTGAATTAGTTCTTACCCATCCCTGGTCTTGTATGTAAAGGTCAAATATTGCAATTTTAGTTCTGGCAAAGCTTTCAGTGAAGGCAGACATTTTTTTTTTGTGGTACATAAAGACAACCTGCAGCAACCCAGCAAAGGGCAGGTGGAGTTTCACCAAAAAAAAAACTCAACTCTGTAAGGACAGATTTTTTTTGATCAAGTAAACAGAAAGGAAAATATATAAACAAACTAACAAACAAAACCCCCATATTTTAATCATAGCTCAGATTTTAAATTCAATCTTCTCTGAGATTAGAGAAAATTTTGATCCTTATTCCAGGCTTTATGATACTTGCTCACATATTTTGACAACAAATTGTCATGGCTCAGAGCAATGAAGAAGCCAAAAGTGCTCTAATACAATGAAGCCCAGTGTTCTCCTTGAAGTACTTGAGCCCATGAAAATAGGTAACTTTTCTGAGTCTCTGTAGTTGCATACAGCAATTAAGTTAATAAAAAGCTACCATGTAAACAAATCTTCTGAAAGAAATTTAATAATATTTTGGAAATGTGTCCCTCTGTACTGGGAATGTTTTTTAATGGTTTGAGTGAAATGACAGACCCTAAACAGATAATACTATGTATTACCCTTAAGATATGTTGGAGCAGAGGGCATAAATCCAAGGAATTCCTAAATTACCTTGGGTGACTCAGCTGGGACTAGATCCTTTGCAGGATTTAAGTTTCTAGCTCTTATTGCTGTGTAAAAGCATGAAAGAGTACCAGCAGTTCTAGGGCAGCTAAGGAAGGTCTAACATAGTAGAGTAACATTCAGAATAGCTGCTGAATTCATATGTATTTTTCACAGACACAAATCTCCTGGTTCAGCATTGTGGATTCTTGGTGCCTCCAGAAATCCCCACTGGTGCCCCATTTCAGTGAGGCAAACAGCAGCTATTGCCTTCCAGGCTGTGTGAGCATTTCTCAGGGTACGGATACCTGTGACTCAGATGTACCTTTTCCCACCTGGAAAAGCCTATGGTGCTGGGGGTCACAGCAAGTACCATGAGAAACAGAAATAATCCTGTGAATCTTCCATTCAGTTGAATTTCCAATTATGTCAGCAATAATTTTGGATATGGAACTGAGTCTTTTCCTATGAACTTTTTTTTTTTTTTCAGGAATTAAACTGCATTTTACCTAATCATACAATTTTTTCTAGGGATAACTTCTGTTTCAGAAAACTTCAGAAGAAACAGGAATGGGATAGGGGAGGGGGAAGACAGGGGGATTTTGGCCTTAAGTTTTTGCTAAGTAAGTCACCATATAGCACTTTATTTGCATATCTAGCATTTAAAGGGTTACACGTGTAATTATTTAACGTAACTCCAAATAAGCTGTTTGATTTTCTTTCATCATGAGCCAAACATTAGGCTTCGAAAGGAATTCCTTTAAACTTCAATAATATGAAGGCACGTGGCAATGTGAAAGTTACAACTCTAGCTTAAATGAGTCAGACATGAAAGTATTTATGACTGATATTCTCTGAATATACCAGCTTCAGACACTTTAAAGTCTAGTTCTGCTGTACAAGGATAGGTACAGGAATATCAGCCATCGCACATCTGCAGAACTCTTACTTTCAAGCACAGTCCAGTCCCTAAACCTGCTTTTTTTTCCTGCTTTAAGAAGAAAACTCCAACATAACAAGCCACACCAGGCCGTCAGCACCTGAAGCAAGTAAAAGCAATTCCTTTATGAACTTCCCACCAGTTATTTGTTTTGTGAGCCTCATGGAGAAAAAGAACAAGAAAAGCTAGTGAACAAACAGTGAAAAGAATTGCACATGAAAGAGAGAAAGAAATGAACTGAATGTTGTTTTTTCTTGATGAAATAACAGATTTGATCTTAGGCTTTTTTACAAACTCCAGCACAGGTGATCGTCATTTGTTCTGTCAAAAGCATTTTCAATGACACAACCAGAACAATGTGGCTATGATTACAAGGATCAGCATGGATTGAAAGATACTCAGGGCATTTACCAAAGGGATATTTATAGCAGTGCTAAAGACATTCACTTTTTTAAACAAGCTCAAAAATTCGAGGAACAGAAGGTTTGAAATCAGGGTTGCTCCGTTTGATTTTGCCTTTGCCATGCTAACTGCACAGCCGTGTCCTCTTGCAAATGAAGGCTGAACGCGCCAGTTATGTTATTGTCATAAAGTCAAATCCAAATGCTGAAGAGGAAAATTGAGATAGTTTTCGTTGTGAACTTTGATGTGAAGCATCACAGCTTTTGGAGGACAGCCATATCTTTGATCTTGCAGAAATTGCAAGGAATCAACCACCTTGAATCCAAATCGTTCAGCAGGTGATTTATAATGTTATAATAGGACTGAAAGGACTTTTCGAAAAGTCATGTAGCCAGCGAGGAAAAAAAGAGAAATGACAAAGATTTAACAGAAATTCAAGCAATTCTGGTAGCAGGCAATCTAAAGTTCACAGCATACTCTTTATTTTCTGGCAGAAACTCTGAGACATCCAAGCTTCAAAATCAGCCTGCCTGACTTCTAACAACACTGAAATAGATAAATGCAGCCGTTTGGGTGCCTCAGCCCTGCAGACAGCCACGGGGCTTGGATTCTGCGATGCGAGGAGGAAGCAGAGCCTAAGGGAAGGAGCATCTCCTGATGGCAGACTGGCTCCCCAAAGCCTGTCTTCATCAGGAGGGAGTGGAGAACAGCTGCAAGGCAAAGGCTGCCAACTTTAATTCTCTCCATTAGTGGATCATTATCAAACGAGAGGGTTAAGGAGAGTGGGGATTGCGTTTACTGTAAAGGGCTGCCCTGTGCACACCCAGGCTCCCTTCCCTGGAGGATCAGGAAGACTTTACTGGCAGCAGCCCCCAGGACCTGCTGCAAAACCCGGTGGCATGGCCACTTCCAGATGTGGGGAGTTCCCTCCAGGACAGACCCTTGGGTCTGAGACATCCCCGAGCAGCTTGTGGGAGGGCAGAGAGAAGGGTCTGAGGTCTGACATCTCCCACTGGCAGCGCCTGGTGCTCTGTGTCCCCACAGCTGCATGTGGGTCCACAGAGGGGCTGCTCCCATGCACCCTCGCCCAGCATATCTTTCAAATTCACCTCACTTACAGCTTGTCAGGGCCTTTCCAAAGAGCTGCATTTTGCTTTTGTTAAATCAATTGTTCCTGAAGCACATTAAACTATTTTCCCTGAGAAGGCCAAAGTAGGGGTGATCACAATACCAGAAAACAGCAAACAAGGTAGATTTCATATGCACTCACTCTCTCCCTTAGGATTCTAAATCTTTACCCTCTCAGTGATTCCTCCTATATGAAGTGAGAAAAAACTTTAGATTTGAGATATCTTGTTTTAATGATGTTCAACAAAATTAATTACTCAACATTTCTACATTGATGCGTTTCTACACTGATGTAAATACAGAACTCGGTGAAAAACTGTGTTTGAGTTGTGTGGTCAAACTAGACACATAAAACCATAGACCATTACAATAATCTAGAAGAGAGAAAGGACTTTTTTGTTATACTATTCTTGAACAATTTTTAAAAATTCTTCCTTATGAGCATAAGCAACACCCATAATGAATTTTTATTTAATGCAAAGCTGAACCATGCTCTTGAATTTTATTTTTTGCAGTCAGAATTATTCACTTTGTTCAACCAAAATCCATCAATAATTTCAGACAACTCCAAATAAGACAAAAATTACCTACCTCTATTTGGAACATCAGCTCCTTAAAAACATAGGTATCATGGATTTTATTGTGTCCTCATAGCTTTAACTTGAACTTGAACACCAGATCTTGAATTTCCTCATGACTATTTGTTGCTTGTACTTTGAGATTTGTTATGTTTCTTGAGAACTAGCTAGTTCCAGGTTCAAAGTTTTGTGATGGTCTGTTTGGATAAAATTACTTCCTGTAGCCTACAGCAAACAGTTTTTTATGTCACAGCTTTTTCCTTTTTATTTGTGTAGATTTGTAGGATACAGGTAAAATGTAGCAACAAAAAAATTTCCCCGTGCTTTGAGATTCTCCTGCCATAAATCTTCCTGCTGAAATACATCCTGGGCATGTCTTAAGAGAAATCATATACAAGAACATGACTTGATCAGCATCCCAGTGAGATACAGGATATTTTTCAGCTAGGGAGTTAATGGATGATGATACTATATTTGGCCAGTAAAAATAATGACACACTTTCCCCTGGTCTACAAGAACTACTCCCACATTGATTTTAACTTAATATCTCCCTCATTAGGAACCTGCACAGAAGTTTGGCAGAAATACCCAAGACACTTATTGGATCATTCGCTGGTAATAATAGATATTGCTTTTATTTTATTTTATTTTATTTTGTTTTTCCCTGAGAATGTACAGGCTAATCATAAAAAGGATAGCCCTGAAATAAAAGCTTTTTACAAAATACAGATTTTTATCAACTCCATCACTGTTGAGGTTTAATATTTTATGGAGCTAAATAAAACTCGGACTTCTCCACTTTCACGTTGTGGGATGCAATAAAAGCTTAAGAGGCTGATTGGCTCCGTTGCCGAACGACATCCATTACGCATCAAATGCCCTTCACTTCACAGTGGGCTCTGGCTCTGATATGATCAAAGCCCAGGTAACCTGATATACAACTTCAAAATGGAAAAGCCCATGCCAATAGCTGGGGAGTGGCTCTTCTGCGGACCTGCAGTGGTTGAAGAGCTGGATCCCCAGCTCACCAGCAAAAATGCCATAAAAAACACTCCTTTTTTTTTTCCTTAAATTGAGCCAAGTATTCAAATATAGTTCTACTTAACAAAGCATCTGCTTTAATTCCACTGTAGTCTACAGGGTGTATGTGCTTATCCTGAGCCTTGGACATGACAAGCACCAAAAACCACGGGCTGTGAACCCCTCTGAAGGGACAATGAAAGAATCACCAGGCTCGTTCCCCATCTGGGAGACTGAGAGGACACTCAATCAATTGCTCCTGTAGCTAAGAAAGCCACCAAACTATTTAATGGTGGCACAATTGAGAGTAATAACTTGACTAATAACTCATTGCCTGATTGTTATTTTTAAGTGCACTCGTGAAAATTAAAGCTCTGGGTCTGCGGCATGAAACCATTATCTATACAACAGCTCACAGAGAGGGTTATCTAATAACATGAGAAATCTATTTAGACTCGGTGGAAGCAAGAACTGAAAGAAATAAATCATGCAATAATGGTAAATCAGATCTCTAATTATGGCCCCACACAGGAGGCCGGACGAGAAATATGTCCCTAGAACCACTACGTGGTATTTCTCGTCTTCACTCTTGTTTTAGAAGCATTCAATCATATCCTCCTGCCTAAATTCCATCAATCCTGCAGTAATTTCTGAACAGAACTGGTATGCTTGTGAAGAAGACTAGCAATCACCAGTGTAAGTATTTTTCTAAAATGATCACAGACAGGATCGTCAAAAATTTTTCTCTGCTATTGATGCTGGAAACACCAGAATCAAAAACCTGTGGGGTCAGGACAGCTTCAAATCCTGTGCAATTCCTTTATAACTAGCTAATTCTGCCTGTGTTGGGGACAAGCAGTCCTGGTGTCTGTTCCTACACACAATTTGGTTGTATCTGCAGGTCTTTTCCCTGCTGCCCGTGGAATTTGAGCAGTGGCCTGGCCTGAGACCCAAAAGAGAGCGGTGAGTGGGAGCAAATCCATGTGGAGCTACAGCATATTTCACTTCTTCTCAGCAAAAAGCAATGGAGGAAACCAGCCCATGGCAGTGGGACCCCAGAGAAGGACATTTCATTTCTCCACTGCTCTGATGCGAGACCTCTGGCAAAGCCACTCCTTTCTCTGCTCCAGCTCCAAGGGCTTTGCCAGGCCAAGTGTGAAAGCGTGGGTTGGCCTGAGCAGGAGGGATTCTAGTCCTGCTTAGCACTCCTCATGTGGGCACAGGGTACAGCATCGCCCCTGAGCTGCCAAGCCCACCACCTGTCCTTCCCACCCCAAGCCCACAGGCAGCTGGGGAGGTGTGGGACCTCCTTGTCCCAGACACCTGGAAGATCCAAGGGCACCCTGCTCTGTGGTGCCCTGTCTCTAAACACTGCCCAGGATGGCTGGAGGTACCTGCCTATCATATCAAGCACTGCTAAAGCAAACAGTCCCACAGTATCTCCTAATTATTTTGTTGGAACTGAGGACAGTGTGTACTTGGGAATTCTCCTGGTTGGAAAAAACTTCACGCTGACCGAGTGTGCTCAGAAGTGGGCCTGACTCAGTAGAAATGATGCATAAAAATCATTGCAACCATCTAGATAACAGTAAACAAGCCACAGAGTGGCATAAATAACAGCGCTGAAAGCATCATCAGACTTTAAATTTTAGCCCAAAAATACCTACTGAGAACACAATTTATCAAGAAGTCATGATGCTTTTTGCTCTATCTTAACCACTTTTGCATGCACAACTGTTTTGTTGGACATTCACTTAGGGCCAAACCCTGTTCTAATTTCTTTCCTTGGTAATCAGCATTTCTGGCTGACAGGAGGCTGCTCTGCAACACTGTGGTTTTCCACTTGGAGGTCTGTTCTGAGGCCTGTGCATTTGCAGAGCTGTTCTTAGGTGGCTTCTTCCACCTGGGTGAAAGGAGAGCAGTGATGCAGTGGGGGCACTGCAGAGAGGAAGGGCCTTTCCCCTTCTTTGTCCTTATGCGGGAAGCAGAGTTAGCAAATGTTGTTTTAAGCTGTGTCTCTATGACTAAAGAAGTGTTGAAATTCATGCTAAATAAAGCAGGCCTGAGGCCAAACGACCTGGTCAAATCCCTGCCGCACCATACTTTGTCCAGGGTTTCTTCTGGACCATGTTGCCCTGCCAACATGGAAAATTAAGACAGCACCATCATCCTTTGTGTCTTCTTCTGTAGTTCCATGATATTGAAATGCTGTGAGAACTGTGTCACTGCCCACCAGGGTGGTGTTTTCATAGCATGAGGCCTTTGGTAAGAATTGTTTTCAACACTTAATGGCACATGAGTATGCATTTAAGGGTCTGCAAATCTTTCTGGGACAGTGCTGGACTACTGTGTACGGTGAAGGCAGTCAGAAAGTTTGCAGTCTCACTCTTCCTGCCTCTTGGGAACAGACATGGGCACGAGCCATTCTCTGGTGGGCACTGGGACGTGTCCAGTGTGGCGCCAATGTGCAGTTAAACAGTGTGGATAAAGGGGATCCATTCCCCTAAGGCTGAGCCCCTGCCGCGCTTCCTTTGCAAATATAAACATATCTGGGGAGGTAAAGCTGTCATTAGGCACAAGCTAAAGCCATTTTTCACCCACAGAAGAGATGAGCAGTCACCCAACACCCCAAATAACCTCTTCAGAGTGATATTGACATCTCAGGAGGGGTTTGCCCTCCTATTTCCAGGGGAACAGTTGTGCCTGTAAGGAAATAACGGGAAAAAGGTAGCTTTTTAAAGATGAAGTTTATTTTAACTGATGTGCATTTTAATGAGAAAATGATATATATATAGAACTTTACACTGCTTCCTTGAAGCAAAGCAAATTTAGCTACATTTTTGCAGAGTATATCTGAAAATGGGAAAAAAAATACTTGTTAATGGAAACCTTTTCCATTTACACAGGAATGAAACAGAATAAACTCCACATTTCCACACTCACATATTACTGTAGACATAAAAATATTCCTGTGGGATCACACAGTCAGAAATCACCTACTCAAGGGGATATGAATGATGACTTCAATAGAAGATGGACATAAATTTTAATTAGTTGGTTATTTGATCTTGTGTTGTTAGTGATGGAGGATCTCAGAAGGGAATTAAGTATGCTTAAGACTGAAATTGCTTAGAACCAAAACACACTGCAAGGTAAGTTAGATACCACTAAATTAAAAGAAACTTTGCACCTATTAGAGATACAATAAAATAAAAATGGCAATTACAACCTAGCAATCAAAAATGCAATTGAGATCAAACCAGCTATGGGGATAACTAAATTTATCCTTGACTTAATCAGACCTGCTAAGTATTTTCAGCAGATTTGAGAAAAAGTATTAACATTCTTGGGAACATTTTCTCTTGGAAGATACAATTGAGGAATAGAGAAACTAGGTCCAGAGGTTTTTTGCTTTAATGTTTTTTTTCATTGCATTTCTCCTTCTATTTATGTATCCCAAGCAAAGCATCTCTTGCATCATTTATACACTTTGCTTGGTCTCTCCAGAATCCCAATCTTTTACCTACTATCTGTTAGCTTATGTCAGGAATACCTCTAAAGTTGTCACAGCTTAAAAAAAAAAATAAAATATATATATACATATATATAGATTCTGTTATAGTTTTACAATCAATAAAATTGTGCATGTGCAGCTTAATATGAGGCTGGGCATGTAGGACTGCAGCCTGCTTTGGAAAGGGAAGCAGAGGAAGGAGAGATGCTCCAGCCAGTGTTCCCCTGATTCCTGGGATGCTGCTGGCAAGCGCCTGGCACGGTTTTGACCACTGCCAAGTGTCTCATTTTTCCTTGACAAGGTCTGGGCACGGCTCAGGGTTGCTGCAGACGGAGGACCACTGCCAACAAATAGCAGGGGATGAGGCTCCTCTTCTGGGGGACGATGGAAATGAAGCCGTGTGGTTTTGAGCCAGGCCAGGCCGTGCCAGCTGCCCTCCGGGCCAAAGGGAGCTCCCTCGTGTTTACTACTGCATGTCGAGCTTCTATACACAAGTGTTTAGGCTGCCTTAGCAGCATATAATGAAATCAACCAGTCCTGACTATTGCTGGCACACACTTTCCTGATATTCCTGGTTTTCAGTGTCAGAAAATTGCCACATTTGACATTACGAAGAACTTCAGCTCCCCGAAATTTCTGTGCCATTGCACAGCTGCAGCTTGGACCTATTTTTAGAGGTCAAGTCCATATTAGGTAGAGAGATGCTTAATATGATGGAAAATTGTTTATTTTTCTCATCAATTTAATGACAAAAATTTGTTGAAGCCTTGGCTGAAAATTTGTACATAATTGAATCATCAGATAAAGCTCATGAATGTTCTGCAATGTTAAAGAAACAAACCAAAGAGCCAGAATCAGAATGGACAAACACAGCCACTTTAATTAAGGAGTCGAGAATTTTTTGTAATCATTTTCATCCTTACATATATTTTGTTCAGAAAAAAAAGAGAAATAATTTTTCTAATCAACTTGCCACTGACCTTGCATTTTTCATCCTTTTTGCTCCATCTTAGAGATCTCTGGCCATTCAACATGCAAGACCATCACAGCTTGTTGACATGCTTCTGCTGTGATCCCATATGACCTTCTTCTCTGGTAGAGTGTCTGTCTGAAACTATTTGCACAATCTAATCCTCCTTCAAATATTTCCATTTATTTCTATCTTTCTATTATAGAAACAAAAAGGGCCAGTCTTCCTTTCTAATAAATAACCACAAATCCAGATGCAAAAACATGAACAACATGAAAAAGATTCCTGTTAAATCTGAGTACCTAACACCTTTTCCTTTCATCAAATCTTCAACAGTATAGTATCAATTTACACCTTGATCCTACATGTCTAAAGCTTAAATATATGACAGTTCATACCTAAATTAACATTTTCCCCCCTGTCTTCATTATTAGAATTTGCTAATAATCTGACTGCTCCATTGCCTGAGGAAGGGAGGAAGAACTGACCTCTCTTCACTGGGGGAGAAAGGAAACATTATTACATTGTATGTTATATTGCTTATGTTGCGATTCTCTTGCTGTTCAAATTAAGAAAGTTTCTAATGACTGGAAATTTGGAGTTCTCTGGGCTCTTGCTTCAAAATACAGTAAAGAAGTTAGAAAATGCACGGCCCTATATGAATTCCTGCACTTACAAGAATGTACGTACAACAGTAATAATAATATAGAAGAAATGCAGTAAAGGAGTAGGAAAATGAAATGTCTTACCAAGCTTTATATTTAAAAATAATTATAACTTCACAATTATAATTTGGTAAACAAAATGTGAATCCCCGACAAATAACAAAACAACTCTTAACATAGAAAAATATGACCACATAGATCAAATAATAAAAAATGCAATGAATAAATCAGTAAAAAAGCCCAAACTTATCTACAGCTCTTCAAAAGAGCAAACCACACCATAGGAACTGAAAAGAAAACTTTATTTAAACTATTCATTAATGGATGATTGGATTTTTTAATACCCTGAATTTGTTTACAAACTAAAACCTTGCAGAAGAACCTGCAATATGTACTCACACATGGATTGAAACCATATGGCCAAATAGTTACTTTACGTGTAACAGTTGTGGGAGTGAAGGGAGTTCTGCCCAAAGAGCTGTTAACAACTTCAATCAAAATCACTGTGACAGCCCTAAGCCTGATTTTAAGAACAAATACAGGCAAATGCATGCACACAGCTGTATTTAAGCCTAACTTTGAGGAATCCAGCTCGGAGGATTTGTGCAGAGTAGTTAGGACATAGGTCATTAAGGTCTTATCTAAAAGATAATCTCCCTAAAAAATTATAGAAACCTATTGCTCCAGTCACCCAGCACTGGACAAGGTATTGAAGAACATGCTTCAGGAGTAATCCTCTACTGGCAGGGGAAGAGATTAAATGGCCCAATAGCTTTTTCCATCTTTAGTTGTTATGATTGCACTGTAATCCGACTAGTGCCACTTGCCTGAAGAGGGGAAGAAGACCCCAACCTTGGGGGTAGGGAAAGACACAATATTTCATTGTGTACAATATTTCAGAAGCTATTCTTCCCAGAGAGCTCCTCTCAGATTAGTGTTGTTGGGAAAGGTTTATCATTTGCATTCCCATTTCTGCAGTCAATCCAAGTAATATGATTGTGGCATTAAACTTATCCTACAAAAGGTATTTGTTTAAGACATTTCTTTTCCATTATTACTCACACAATGAATGTATGCACTAGGTTTCTAGAAGTCTGCACCAAAAACAACTTTTAAGCTCAGAATCACATTTCCTTCTCCATCGGCCTTAATTCCTCTATTGAAACTTTTTGCTGACTAGTTGAAAGGGGCCGTTCACTCACTTTGCAAAACCCAATATGCGATTTATTCCCACATTTCAAAGGAAGAATGGGAAGCTTTTAAATCTCTACAAAGGAACCGAGTAATACTGATCAAGCCCATCTGACAAGGGGACAGATGTAGGGTGATGAGTGAATTCTATAAGACGCTTTAAAATTTGGATCAGTGAAGACAAGTGTCTTCCAGGAGGAGCAATTTGATTCTCCCCAGCACAGCTCACTTGGCCGAGTAGAAGTGCCCTGTTCCTCTTTCAGTGTGCAAGAAGCACCAGCTCCATCTCAACAAGGTGGACATGTTCCAGAGCTAAAGGAGGTCACCTGCACTGCAACTTGTTTAGAGCCTCTAAGTCCAAAAAATCCTGAGGAGCAAACTTATTTGAAATGCTTTCTTATCCAGGAAAGGGTTCCTGTGCTGTTCCCAGCTTTGAGGCTGTTTATCTATGTGCTACTCATGCCCCAAACTTTTTCTCCACTGTTGTGTCATGCACAGAATTTTTAAGAATAATTTCTAAAAAATACCCTCTCAACTCCTCACCACATCACATGGTACTTCCAGTCACAGCCGCACCTATTGTGCTTTCAGCTCCCTGCAGAGCCATATTTTGATTCTTCTGTTATAGCGGAAGGATCTGACTTGGCACTGTTTTAACAATGAATTTTACGCAAAATTTCCTATGAGATTCATCCCATTAAAAGTGGGCATGTTGCCATGGCCTGCTGGGTCCCTGATCTACTATCAAAGCTGGTGTATCCCTGAGCATTTCTGGTCTTTTTTTTTGCCTTCTTTAAGGCTCTGATCAGAGTATAAATATGCCCACACAACAGAGAAAAAAGATTTTGGACCCCATAGGAAAAATGTGAGATCCAGCTTTGTAAACATCTTAAATCCAGGTCATCATTACAGTTGCACCAGAAAATCATTTTTACAGGTGCAAAATGGGTGTAAAGAGGCAATCTGGGAGTCAGCTGTACTCTACCAATATAGGTCTGGTCACAGGTTTTTTTTAAACAGTTGCAACCACCGGGAAGTTGAAGTACACAAGCAGCAAGACACAAATGAGTTTGGCAGTTATTTGTACTCAATACAGAAGCTCTCTGCAAGAATATATAAGAAAGTAGCTGAAGAATTTGTTTTTCACCTTTTGGATAAGGACAGTTACCACATTTTCACCAAAGAGAATTTACCATCATTTTCCCTGAGGAAAAAAAGTCTCCTCTGACTTTTCTGCTCCAAAAACAGCAGGGAGGATATGAAACTATGTTGCCCTTACTTTTGGGGAAATACAGGTAATTATTGCAACAAGATTTTTGAAGAGGGTTTCTGTGTACACTTTAGGACTTAGAACTTCTGTAGTCGTTTTACTCCATAATACTTTTTTTGCTGTATTTGCCTTTTTAAAAGACTGAATCAATGATTTCAAAGACTGAGTCAATGGTTTCAAAATGTCCCAGTTCTCCACTGGAAGTTTTGCAAATGACACAAACCTCACCAGCTTCCCTTTACACAAAAAAAAAAAAACAACCTCACAACAAAAAACTGCCCCTTGCTGTCTTAAACAATAAAGGATCTCCTTTGTCTCACACCCTAATTATTATTATTTCAGTTATTGCACTGCAACAATTGTGGTGCAGACCTGTAGTTTTGGAGGGTAATGTAAATTATTTTCTCCAGTGAACTCGGATATCTGTGTCCAAGAAAGTGAGGAAGCATTCTGCCATGTCAGACTTGCCTTGCATGAAGCTGCCTCCTCCTCCAACGAGTCCAGTGTGTTCTGATATACAGTTTCCTGAAGTCTCTTTCCATTTTGTCCTATTCAGCTGAAGCAAATAGAAACAAAATAGGGAAGTTAACCCTAGAAACAGGAGAAATTTAGGGAGTTATTTCCATAAATGGAAATGACTTCTGGAAAAGTAACTATAAACATGAAGGGAAGAGGTAGTTCTTTTCAGTTTGTTTTGTTTGCTTACCTTCCTCCAAGCGTGCTAAGGGGAAAAAAAAAAAAGATAGGCAGACAGAAAGATGCAGACGGAGATACAGAATGTACCCATTAAGTATCTGCAAGGAATGCTTTATCAGCTTGCTCGTCAGCTGCCGAGTTGTGCATTTGAGGGCATTAGATTCCCAAGAGCGGGGGATCTATAGAGGATTCCTACCTTTGGAAAAGAACAAAAACACAGAAGAAAAGCCTTAATCTTATAACCCCCAATCTAGGCAACTAAATCCCCAATTAGCAATTCAAACAGATTAATATAGTCCTTTCCTCCATTAAGCATACCCGACATCATGTGGTTGTGTATTTTAAAGTTACATTTTTCTTGTGTGCAGCTCTTTTTCTCACCAAAGTTGACAATTCCTTTCAGACCATCCTACTTTTCCATAGACTGGGAATGGACTCTTTATCTTTTTGCCTTTCTTTTTCCCCCTTTTATTTTTCCTTTTATGTGCAGTCAGTCTCGTTGATGCACTCTGGCAGAATCTTAAATTAATGCTTTCGTTTATTGAACATGTCTCCAGATGTCTGTCCACCTTGCTGTTTCCATACTGCAGGCTGTTTGCAGTGTTCCTTCTTGAGAGCAATGTAGAGGGTAGAAATGGCACACTTCTCTGGCTTGCTCCAGAACTCACTCTTATTCCCATCAAACTCATGAGTGCTGTAACTTTAATGACTGTTTCTGCTCTTGACTGAGAAGAAACCAAGCACAGGGCTGTCCCAACTGGGAAGAAGCGCTGCTAATGCCTCCCTGAGAAAGGCACTTTCCCAGATTTCAGAGAGTAAGCTGGTGCCAAATGTCTTCAGACATATCAAGGTCATGTTTATAGAGTATGAATTACCTGTGACCACTAGAGGTGGCCAGCAGTCTGTTGGCTGACCCTAGAAACTCTTTCCCCCATTTTTGCAACCCCATTGGGCTAGGTGTAGCAGAGGACCATGTATATCCCTGGTCCTCTCCCACCCCTCACTCCCCTGCATGTAAAATGATGGTGGAAACATTTTGACCCTTCTCTGCCCTGCAACTTCATCCCTCCGATGTAATTTCTGGTTTTAAGCAAAGGTAAGGAAAAGCTGACCATTTTCTCTCATGTTTTGTTAAGCAGACCATTTTATCAACTCCTTTTCCATCAGCTGCAGTGGATTACCAGAAGGGAGGCTTTGGGAGGAAAGTGAGTCTTGCAGCAGAGCATGTCTGTGGTCTCCCACAACCAACCAGCTGTTAGACTATAGGAACTGGGGACATTGAGGTTCACTACTGTGCTACTGTATTTCTTTGCACACAATAACACTCAGAAAGGGTAATGATGCACAGGCTTTTTGTCTTCTGCACAGCAGAGAAAGGTTTAAAACTTATAAAAATGTAATTGGTGACAGTGTTTCTCTCACACTGGGTCCTGAAAAGCAAATGTGACCTGACTTCTACAGTAAACATAGATACAGCTTGTATTTTCTCAGTTCTTATCTTTGACCCTTTGAAAATTAATTGTGAAACTTTTAAGACAGTTCAATAAAACAAATGCAGGCATGAGCATATGGAGATTATTATAATGACCATTATTCTGCATATATCCAATCCATTCTGCATATTCCCAATCACCAGCAGCATTTCACTTTGCTGCCCTGCACTTTACATATACAGGTGTGCTTACACCTTATATAGACAACAATAGGGCCCAGTCTGACATGTAAAGCACAAGAGTAATAACAAATACATGTCTGCTTTACTTGTCTACCAGGTGGAACAAAACTTCCCTAAACATTTTTGATCAAAGGCACTTTCCATCAAACAATTTTTTGTCTGTATTTTAAAAGTTTGACTTTACTTTTTTCCAGGTGAAGTTTGCTTTAGGGTTTCTTCCTTTTTACTGAAAGATTAAAAATCTAATAGTCAAAATAAGATTCTTTTGCTTTAGACAAATAATAAATATTTTAAATATTTATGTGAAAAAAATTATCAATTTTGTCAGTTCTTGTCTTAAGCTTGAGATTCATCAAATAAAGAACCTGTTCTTCTTATTGAACTAACTTGGAAGCTTTGCTACCACATTTCAGTTACCACATATTTAGTTTTTGCTTTGTGTCTCATAGTCACTGGTGGCTTTCTAAAAGCTTACTCTGCTGGATCAGTAGTTAGTTCCAAAATATCTATTTTCCCTTTCTATAAAATCTTTATCCCTTAAGACTTAAGGATTAAGATATGATACATGATCAGAATCTATTTCGCACACTTTGCAACAATTCAGCGAATAAAATTACCTGAATGGGTTCTCGTTACATTTAAATCTTACAATTTATTGACAGCTTCACAGATTCTCAGCATTTTATGCTGGTCATGCTGAAGTATCAGGAACAATTTTTATTAGAAGCGTTTGTATGGCCATAATAGATGGACATGCATGAAGATGTTTAGTTTGGAGAGGGCGTCTGATCTCACTGCCCAGAAAACCATCCAGTGAACAAAACAGGTGGAAGTGGACAAGAAAACAAGACGTAAGGATTCCACGTTTGATGGAATCCAAGTCACTGCAGCTCCTGGCCAGTCAGGTTCTCCCACGCTTCCTTCTGAGGGATGGATCAGCCCTCCACAAACAGCAGAGCAAACAGCAAACAGCAAACAGCAAGTCAAGCCATGAGTCTGCAGCCTCCCGTGCACGGGGAGTGTGGAACAGGGAGCACTCTGAGAGCAGTGCAGGGTGGAAGGGATCACCCAGGGCAGATGGGTGCACGCTGGCCCTGGGGGCACGGGCTGGGGGAAAGGGGAACCAAGTGGGGATTTCCAGCACCGAGCTGGAGAAAACAGGCAAGAAGCAGGAAATTCTGGCTGAGCCAAGCCCTGTGGCATGACTCCCAGAAAAGGAGTCCATATCACAGGGATCTGGAGGCATCAGAGGTGGTTTTCAACAGCTGGCTTTAACAGCTGGATCTCCCTACTTTGCTGTCTGTGAGGTTGCACAGTAGCAGAGATGGGAGCAAATTATCTGCTGGATATCCCAAATCCATGTGGGTTGGCCAGAGGCTACTGCAGACAGCCAGAGTAACTGGGCAGACAGGCTGATTTTCATTGGAAGTGAAACACTTGCACAGAAGTCAAGCTCCTAAGCTGGCTGTGGGCAGAGAACTACAGACTGCACTGATACAGCCCATGAGTCATGGGCAACGCTCCCACCAACAGCAGAACAGGTCCTTTTTTAATGACTCCATTAATAGGCTCCTTGCAAGATCAGACACACACACTTCTCCTTGCTCAGCCTACTTGCTCTGTGCAGAAGTATTCTTCTTATGCCCAGTGAGCTCTTAATTTGCAGTCAAGTTAAAACCTGATCTGGATCCCCGCACTATCAAAAAATAGCACTGTCCTCTGAATTCCTCGTTGCACAGGAGAGCCAAACCTCACCCAGATGCTGTCAGTTGCTCATTTTTGACAGCTAGTGGCTTGCAGCAAGCATGCTTTGCTACCATGAGGAGCTAGGTTAGGCCCAATCCTGCTAACATCTAACACTAGACAAAGTCCTTACTCACAGAAGTCAACAGGCATAACTCATTGCAGAAAATGCTATCTCTGTTAGTGCTTTGCAAAGCTTTTTGCTCAGATACTCACATAAAGTTACAGGCATTCATTTTTAAGAATGAATTTGAGGCTGTTTCAGTCTGCTTTAGTTGTCATGCCATATACAGATGAATTTATCAAGGCTTAAATTCTTTCTTCATGAGGTATATATATTCTTCTGATGCTACCTTTACAGTACAACCCACCATAACCTTCTTCATGAAGACATTTTGATAATAATGTCAGCACTGTCTTCATTTGCAGTAGCAAAATTAGAATCATGCAACTCACAATTTAATGAAAAAGTATTTTAATAAATTCTTGTATTCTTAAGTGCTCTTAATCTTATCACTATACATCTTCCCTACCAGCAGATTTATGTTTCAAGAGGCTCAGAAGCACCAAAAAGGGGGAGAGTCTCCAATATCTATCAAAAGCTAAAATACAAGGAAGCTAATAAAGGAGTAGAACAGCTGTGAAGTGATAGAGTTTTTTGATTCTAGGAGAACTAAGGAGCAGGAGTCAGCAGAACTGCCATGTTGGACTTCCAGAGGGCAGATTGTCTGGTTAAGAGCCTGGTTGACAATGTCCTTCAGGAGGAAGTCCTGAAGGGCAAAGTGGTCCAGGAAGGCTGAACATTCTTCAAGTAGGAAATCTTAAAGGTACAGGAGCAGGCTGACCTCATGTGCTGAAAGATGACTCAGTGTGGAAGAAGACTGGCCTGGCTGAACAGGGACCTTTGGCTGAAATTTGGTGCACAAAAAAAGGAGTTTATGGGCTTTATGAGAAGGGTCAGGCCACTCAGGAATACTACAAGGATGTTATGAGGTTATGCAGGGAGAAAATTAAAAAGGAGTAAAGCCCAAATAGAACTTCATTCGGCTATTGTAAAGGACAATTAAAAAAATAGTCCTATAAATGCACTATCAGTAAAAGGAGGGTTTAGGAGAATCTCCATCCTTTACTCGGTGCAGGAAAAACAGTGACGAAGGATGAGGAAAAGGCTGAGGTACTTAATGCTGAAGGTTGGCAAATGTGACACCCACCTACAGGATGTGGAGGAAGGAGGATCCAGGGGAGTACAGGCCTGTCAGCCTGACCTTGGTGTTGGGGAAGGTTGTGGAGTAGATCATCTTGAGTGCCACCACACGGCAGGGCAACCAGGGGACCAGGCCCAGCTAACATGGGTTGGTGAAAGGCTGCTTGACCAACCTGATCTCCTTCTGTGACAGTGTCACCCACTTGGAGGGTGCGGGAAAGGCTGTGGATATGTCTATACAGACTTTAGTAAAGCCTTTGACATCATTTCTCAGAGCATTCTCCTGCAGAATCTGGCTGCTCGTGGCTTGGACTGGATAAAAACTGGCTGGACGTTCAGGCCTGGAGGGTGGTGGGGAATGGAGTTACATCCATGGTTGTAACTCTGGGAAGTCACAAGTGTGTGCCCCAGGGGTCAGCTGGTGCCAGCTCTGTTTAACATTTTTGTTATTTGCATCTGGACGTGGGGATCAAGTGGGGATTCCTCAATCAGTTTGTGGATGGCACTACGTTGGGTGGGAGAAAGAGAGGGGCACCGAAGGTGGTGCAAGATCTGGAACACAAGTCTTATAGGGAATGGCTGAGGGAGCTGGGGGTGTTTAGCCTGGAGGAAAGGAGGCTCGAGAGGGACCTTGTCATTCTCCACATCTACCTGAAAGGAGGTCTTGGCCAGGTGCAGGTTGGTCTCTTCTCACAAGTGAAAAAGCCACAGGACAAGAGGAAATGGCCTCAGGCTGTGCCAGGGAAGGTTTAGATTGGATATTAGGAAAAATTTCTTCTCAGAAAGTGTTGTGAAGCATCAGAACAGGCTTCCAGGGAAGTGGTGAAGTTACCATTCCTGAAGGTATTTCAAAGATGTGTAGATGTGGCATTTAAGGACATGGTTTTGTGGCAGTGCTGGAATAATGGTCATACTCCATGACCTTAGGAGTCTTTGCCAACCTAAATAATTCTATAATTCCATGAAAACAGTGAAAATCACAACATCTTAGTGCATTAAAAGCTGTGTAAGTTACCTTACACAGAGAGTGCAATACATTATGGCAATAGTTTTATCAGAACACAGGTAAACATTTCGTACAAATTAAAATCATCTACAACTTTTCCTCTTCTCATTTTTCTCCAACTTGCCCTATTATAATGGATTTTATGTCTTAGGTACTTCTTTCTAAAGCAGAGTGCATTGTGCAGGGACACACATACACACATATAGACAGAGAAGCATAAAAGTCTACATCTCATGTCAGAGAGCACTGTCTACCTACCCATTCAGCCTTGGGAATGAGGGTCACCTTCTGACAGGGGTAATGAGAACAGGTATGGTGAGGAAAAGCTACCCTAACAGTGTGACATTGGGGAGATAGAGTTAGAGCTTCAGCCCAGGACTCCCAGCCCTGAATAAACTAGGGAAGCTCTTCCTAGGCTGATATTTGCCTGCCTTGCATGGTCCAACAGTGACCACAAACCTCTTGTCCCTTTAACCACGAGTTTTTGCAGGGTGACCAGGCCCAAGTGTCTCCCACTCACTCAGGCAGAGGCTCCTGGGCAGTGTGGGAGCTTTTTGAGATGCCTGTTCTTCAGAAGGACTTGTTCTTTCATGTTGAAGAAGTCTGCATCTCAGAGACTACTGAACTTCCCATGGAAGCTCTCATCCTTGCAAGCTTTTTTTTTTTTTCAATCTGAGC
>VYZR01104956.1:5060-22292 GCA_013400675.1 Oxylabes madagascariensis
TTTAGTAGCAGATCATGATGAATTTGTTTTGCTCCTGCTCCCCAATTCTGTTTCATCCATAAGTACTGAAGTAGAAATGGATTAACACAAATTATGCCTTGCACGTCAAGCATGAATACATTCCTGTTTTCTGCCACATACTGGTTGAAACCAACTTATCACTTCTGCAATGTGCCACAACCACATTTTCAAAAGCTTTTGTTATATATAGTTGCTTTTTCTCATCAGCATATTCAGCAAATCTGATTTTGGGCCCTCAAACAAATTAAGCACAATTTCCNCTTTATGACAAGGAATGATGAACAAGGAAGGGGAGTCTGAGGGAAGGAGAAAACAAAACTAGCTCTGAAAGGGAATCTCAAAGCAAAATAAGCAGGTTTGACAGGAAATACGGACAATCAATCAACATGAACAAGAAAAGACAAGAAATACAGGTAAAGGCAAGAGTAATTTAAAGTCACTGCAACTTGATTTCATATATTCGTCTTGAATGTGTAGTTCTTATCTAAGTAGGTCTACCTAAAGTAGACACAAATTTGTCTGAAAATTTTTAACAGAACAAAGAATTTTGTAAGGCATTTGACTAATACAAGAGAATATAGCCTGATTCTGATCCAGTATGACTGGCACAACCTGGAACAACTCCACAGAGGCCAGTGAAAATTGTTTAAATATGGAACTTATGTTGTCTTCAGAGCAAAGACCTCAACACTGCATGGATGTGAAAGCAGAATAAAAGGAAACAAGACCTTAGGCTTGTCTATGCAGCTTCTTAAGGTGAAAAGGCTCTGATCACATCGACAGAGCAACTCAGACTGTTTTACTCTATGCTTAAGTTCAAACCTGGTATTCTTGGAACCCAGCATCTTCTAAGAACTTCACAGAACTCACACAGCTTCCCATGGCAAAGTGATTTCTCTGATAGCCATGGGCTACCAGGCAGTTGGACTTCCCACAGTGGATGTAAGTATAAATTTACTGCAAACAGGCCATTGACTTCAAATCAAACTAAGATTTTGGTAAGCAGATCACCCAGCCTCCCTGAAACCATGTGACAAAAATCTGCAAACATAGGTAATTTTCCTCTCCCTCCCACCTCTCTTTTGCAACTCAAATCATCCCAGGACTGTTGTTCAAATACTTTCCAGAATGGAAATAACTTTGGCTACGTGGCCAAAGAACCTGTCAGAATCTTCCCAAGCAGCATTACAAGCAGGAGAAGAAAAAACATTCTGATAGAAGCCAAGGGATGTCTAAACCCAGGATCATGCCATCTTAGGAAACTCCTCCCTCAGAACGGGTCTTGCTTGAATTTTAATGCACAGGTGTCAGGGGTACCTTATAAACCCCAAGACCTCTCTACCGGGGCAAGCCACACTCCACACCCCAAGAGGCACCAAAGCCTGCCAGAGTACCTGTGCCAGCAGCCCTGCATAATTAACAAGGCTAGAAAATGCTGTCATGGGGAATTCTGGTCACACATCACAAGGGGCTTTTGCCTATTACAGCTGCCTGAACAGCTGTAATCTCTTTCTCTTATGAGGAAAATAGCTCAGAAAGTCTGACCAACATTCAGTAGCTGGGAAGACACACAAACTACAAGATCACTCCATAATCGCCCTGTTTCTTAATCCCTTCTGCAATGTTTCCAACAACAGTCTTAAAAACAGTATATGAGCCAGATGAATCTTTGCTCTCACTATATGTAGCCACCCACAAGTGGATCAGATGGAAAGCCACAATCAAACTTCACTGGTGTAATAGTCTGGATAAAATTCTCCCTTCATCCTGCCTTTACACACCTGGACCTCCATTACTCCAATACAGCTCACTCCTGGCTGACACCAGCGTATGAGGCAACAAACCAGGCCATCAGTTTCAACTCAGCAATGACACTAACTTACAAATGGGTTTAAAAACACCAAAAATCAATGGGACAAGCACAGCTTAGAGACAGTCTTGACAAGATCTGACTTAAAATGTATTAGTTTGTTTTGTTTAGGGTTTTTTTTGTTTTGGGGTGGGGTTTTTTTTTGTTTTGTTTTTGTTAATTGTCCTTTTTTGTGGTTTGGTTTGTTGTGGTTTTNTAATTCCTACAGTGTCCTGATACTTTGCAAACGCTGGTAATAACATGAAAGATTAAAACTGCATTTGTCCCACATTACTGAATCAGCACTCGGTAATTACCTCAAGGCCAGTTTCAAATAACATAGGTAGTTCCATTCACTCATCTATCTCTTTTCAAAAATGAAGGGCTTACAAAATCAATTCTATAAAGACCTTTGATTTCCATTCTTTTAGCTACAAACACATTTCACTATGCAAAATAGGTCATACCATGACCTGATGCAAACAAGCATAGCTCCAAATACAAAACAAGGATGTGCGATTTAGGAGGTTTCTGTCCATTAATCATGAGGCAAATTTTGGACAGGTCTGCAAAAGGCAGGTCACTGTTAATATTCCAAAAGGCATTTTCATAATTTCCAGTCAGGTCTATTGCAAATCACCAAACTCTAGAAGTACAGAGCAATGTTGAGCCACAGGTTTCACAAGTAAACCTAGAGAGCTGTTTTGTCTGCCCTCATATCTCTTCAGTTTTTAGGTTTCAGTGAAATATTTGTCTTAGCATGTGTCTATAGGTACAAATTTTCTGCAGCACACTTCAAAACATATCATCAGCTAAAAAATATAGTAAGCTTACTTAATACCAAGGTCACCTTCGATTTATCCAAAACACTGTTATGAGAGAGAACACTTATGCCTTATAAACACTACAAAATGAAAAATAGATTGCATACTTTTTCTACAAGAAATATTTACTTCCTGCAACCAAATTATCTTTGTTAAAATAACCCACAGCTGCAGTGTAGCATGCCTGACACACGAACAGGGACCTCTTCAGAAATAACTTAGTGTCAGAGTTGGTTATCTTTCAGCATTGTGCTGAAAAGCTCCTAAAGCTAAAATGTATCACCACAAGGAAGTCATTCTGTTCCCGATTGCTCTGCCCTGCTTTTGAACAAGTATTCATCCAGTTAGACAGTGAACTCTCTTGTAGAATCCTTTCAATTTCAACTGGAAAGTTATAGTTTATTTACTTTACTTAAGGCCAAGTGGTCCATCAAGGAAGAATCAAAAAAAGCAGGACCTAAAGAGAATGAATGACAGAGGAATGGGACTGCTAAGACTGAAGAGAGCACAATAACCAAGCTCAAGTACATAAAAGCGTTCTAGGTACAGGATTGGAGAAAAATACTCCCTGTGCACATAATACAATCCACAAGAAGCAAACATGTCAGACAAGCTAGAGATGAAAACCCACCCAAGGATAAAGAAGGTGGAGCACTGAACCCCTGGCTGCAAGGACAGTGCAGTTCTGCCATCTTAAAAGAACAGATCAAATACAAATCTGCAAATAATGACAGAGGAGATCACTCCTGAGGAAGATGACTAGATCAGTGGACTTCAGTATTACTTCTAGCCATTTAAAAAAAGATTTTATGACCATCCAATGTAAAAATTCGGGTCCCACACTTAAAACAACTAGCAGAGATACAAAGTTGTGTGCTCAAGAAAATACCTGTTTTTTCTCAACTGTGACTAAGACAATTAACCTTTAAGCTCTCATGGAAGCATTATAAAGCTTGGCCTAACCATATGGACACCTAGACACGATGGGATGAAAAAAAGGGGACATTCATTCCTCCAATTTTGGCTTTTCAAGTGAAAACATGCAAGTCAGAAAATCTTGTGATGAAATGTACCATAAAAGCCTCTTCCACACAGCCTGAATTCACTTCTCTCATGATGTCCACAATCTCTCCTGACTCTTCATCTTAGGAGATTGTACACCATGGAGTGGGTGTGGGGAGTTAAACTCCGGAGGAAGACATCTAAGGCAGGCTGGAGCTCCTATGAGAGCCCATAAGAAGATAGTCTGAAAGAAATGTGTCATGAAAATCATTTCAGGGGAGTGGCAAAGGCAGAGACAACAGAGGAATCCTACCTTCACTGGCTTGTAAAAGGAAAAACTAAGTCATGTAGAAATTCCTTTCATGTAAGTAGATTTTTGTGGGAGAACCAAATTCTGTTTAGAATCAGTCTTAACAGACTTGTTTAGATTCAGTCTTAACAGAAACTCTCCAGCCAGACCTGATTAGCTTTTAAAGATTAAGGGAACCATTAGGATCACCTAATCACTTTGCTATCTGCAAGCTTAAAGCTTCATTTATACCACAACAAGGTTTTAAATTTCCATAAAATTAGTTACAATTTATTTCAAGGTAAGAGAGCTCAGCAGAAGTCAAGGAGGAAAAAGACCTGGGAGAAGATATTGTGTGTTATACATACATCAAGGTCATATAAATGAAATTTCTCCTTTCAGAAGATTACTGGTTAAGGAAGAAACAAACAAACAAACAAACAAATAAACAAAAACCAAACCAACAAACAAAAAACCAACAAAACAAACCTTAAAGCTAAAGAAGAAGGGTAAAAATCCAGATTATATATCTGAAGCAGTGTCTCAACAATATTAACTGTGAAACAGGAGAAAAACAGAAAATATGCTTGAAGTGATTAAGTGTTAAGGATTCCAAAACAGATTGCCAAAGACTTTGGACACAGACCACTTACTCCCCACTAGGCATTTGTCCCTAGATGAATCCACAAATACAAATGTTGGGGAAAAAAAAACAAACTATGTCAGTTCTGTGCACTATGATGAAGAATTCCAACTCTGACTGGTGAACATATCTTCATTAGACTTTTATTTTTAACATTTGCATCCAAGCAACTAATTTTCACTGGGCTTGTAAGAAAATTTTCTTCTCCCAAAGGCCAGCCTCCCCAGAGGAAGAGGAAGACAAAAGTTCTCCTGCCTGGCTTCTTGCTGGCCTCTATGGAAATAGTAAATAAAACTATCTATGTATTAAAATTCAGATGCCCAAAGCAAGCAGGCATATTCATTTATTCCCCATCCTGCTCTTAAATATGAAAACACTAATGAAAAACAACTAACAGGATATTTATTGCCTAAATCTAAACAGTTCTTAGGGGTCCATAATAAAAAGGCAGGATGAAGTTAAATTGGGCCTGCTAAGTGCTGCTAGGACCCTTCAAAAGTCAAGCTACTCTAGGTAATGATTTTAGCAGAAATACATCTTTTCCTCTTGCTTCATTGCTTTGGATGTTTCCTTTTTAATGTATTTAAGAAGTCAAAAGCTAAGAGCTGCCTGGAAATGCAAACTTCTTATAGAGGGACACTGAATTTAGGGGCAGCGATCATCATGGAAATCACTGTTGCAGAATAATCACAAGATCATCAGAACTGAGAGCACCCTGCCTGTAGTCTCTGCAGGCTTAAGGACCCGTTGTCTCCTCTCCCTCCTTCTGCTCTTTCTGCCTTATTCAAGAAAACTGATTCCAAGAAGAACTCTTCTCCTCACCTCTTGTTCCTTGCCTACCTGCTGGTTGCAAGAACCTTGTGTCTTCAGAAACTGTTGACAATACATGAGCAGGATGGTGGTACAAGTGTGCATGAGTATCTGAGTGGGTGTTTTCCTCACTAAGTCTGTCTTTATCTCTCTAAATTGCCAATAAATCATTACTGCATACAAATACAGCTTGGCCAGTTACGTATTTTGGGCTAAAACTTTGGCTAACATTTGTGGCTGCAGCACGAGGTTTTATAAATGTCTGCATGTAAACGGGACAGACACTAGCACTTACAGAACTTGTATTAGAACTATTACAGAACTATTCCACCATTATTTTGACTTATTTCTAAAACATAATTTTTTAATTCAGAGATGCAAAAACTATTGTTAAGAAGGAGCATCTTACAACATACACAACACATTCCAAATGTAGTGGAGTCAAAAGTGAGCTGAGTCCATCTGACTGCAAAGAATCACAGAATCATTTATGTTGGAAAATGCCTCTAAGCACAATTTATTGTGCTGCATTGTTCCAAGTACTGAAATTAAATGCGATTAACTATATTGATAACAGCATTATATTAGTAAGTGGTGTAACATGACGTTCTGGCAGGAGATATTGCCAATTCACATGAGCTGTTCCATTTGTAGACAAATTATTTGCACTGGAAACCCCCTCCCTGTGAAGTAAAGATCTGGGAAAAAAGTTAAATAGTGCATATATCCCTTTTAATTGTCTTATCTTTCAAGTTTTCCTAATGACTCACTGCTAAACAGAGCTACTTTCAGCTGGTGAAATCAGGTTGACAAGAACATCTTTAAAGTACACTGTTTTCACAAAAAAAACCCTTGAAATATTCTGCCTCCTCCAAAAGTCCTTGCTAAAAATGTAACTTCTGAAAAAAAATCAAAACCTTTTATCTGCCTGAAAACCAACAACAATTTGGCTTGAAGTCTAAAATACACTCTCTATTTCTAGTTTTTCAAAGAATGTTACATCTTTAACCTAAGTTAAAGGATTTCGAGATGCAAATTAAATATTCTCTTCAAATAAGAATTCATTTTTCACGGAAAAACCATTAGTAAAAAATTTCAGTCTAGTCTGCCATGGACCTTAGAGAACCCAAGTTAAGGCAGATTCCACTAGAAGACAGAGAGACATATTCCAAGTGTTTCCTTAGTTATTTGGCCCTCTGTTAGAAGCCAGATTGGCATGAATTATTGTCTTCAAAACTTTCATAATTTCTAAAACTACAAACTTGCCCTTGGAAAATACCTTAACTTGAGTCAGTGGGACAGGTTTTATGAGGCAAGAGCATGTCAGGAATATTTAATTTGCTAGTCCACGGTTTTTCCAATGCAAAAAGTAATGGTGAAACATGCTACTAATAGAGTCATATTTTCCTATATGCAGAACAAGATAACCTTCATGCTATCTGCTCTGCACAGCTCACTTCCAAGGCCTTGGAAACACATAAACAAATCCACTTATCTATGTTTGATTAGGAGGCTTGGTGTACTCCATCCTGTTCAGTTCTACAAAAAGTGTCACTATGCGAACAATTGAAAATGCATCACTACAGATTCTTAATTGGATTTTAATTCACTACTGCTTTTGAATAGAGATACAACTTCCACTTTCTCTGTGAGCCAATTACTCAGAAAGTTAAATTCACAATTGTGAGGATCCCTGACTTCGTTTATGCTGCTCTTCAAGTAATGGAAGTTCCCCAGCAAGACCCTTCACTTTCCTTGACACCCCTTCTGTGAGACTGAGGAATAAGATGGATCCAAAATCTTTAAACTCAGTTTCAATCAGACACAGACATCCTGGTGCTTCTGTATGGATTAGGTCATGAACAGTGGAATCAATTATGTTTTTACATCAGGTTTAACTTGAACTGACTAAATATGCATTTTTCAACATGAGAAATAAAACCCTATAGATGTGTTACTCTCAACTTACATGTTGGGACTATATGTTCATATATATTTAGACTGCAAATTAGCAAAGAGTGGAGAGGAAATCAGGGCAGACCACTATACTCTTTACTCCTCCATTTATCCATCATTTACATACCTAAAAAATCATGATAGGATATCATTTGTCAGCAAACAGAAATGGGAGGAAAAGAGAGATCTGTTAGAAGCAGCACATTCATCCTGTGGTCTGAAGAAACCACAAACAAAGCTTGTAGAGTGATGCTCTTAAGTGCATTTATTTCTGCTACTTGTTTTACTGTTATCTTGTAGTCCACCACAAGATAAAAGGAAGGGTGGTGGTGGGGGCAGAGATAGCTCACAAAGAACCAAATATATTTCATTCATTTCAGCAGCAGCGAACTGAGAGAGCTGGCAGAACATGAGACTGTACACTATTACTGCCCTAAATCTCGTTTGCTGCTTAATCCATTCACAGAGGTGTATCTGCCTTTTTGTACCTCAGACTCTGACTTTTGATTTCTTTTCTTGACTTCATGAAAGATGAGAATCTAGTTTAGAGAAGACCAACACTGAATTTTCACTCTTGTACTTTTGGGTGTAATGGTTCCCTTTTGATCTGTACAATTACTGAAGCTCAAATATGGGGACCTAAGAGTTCTTAGAACAACCCACAGAAAACCAATAATTTTTTACCCATGCACCAGAATAATTCACGTATTCTAAAAAGAAAAGCGAAACCAAGCTGAAAACTACTGTTGAAAACCACAAAGTTGCAACTAAGAAAACAGAAGAGCGCATTAGATTAGCCAAAGTGCTCCAGAGGGATTTCACCATTCTCTCAATTGTGACACTGCCCACACTTCGCTATATGCAGTCATTCTACTGGTGTATATTAAGAAATCTATTGTCCTGGTAGCAGTACGCTTCTTTTATTACTGTCATTTACAGTCATCATAAGCCCTCAGTATCAAGAAAGACAGAAAATGAAATCAGAGATCGCATTAAGTGCTACACCAGAGTAAGAGTGACACCAAACTATTGCAGGGGCACACAGGAATCATTTCTACAACCACCAGGAACAACAGCACTGCCTCCTTCTTCAACAAGCACTTGGTGCGCCTGAAGGCAGTCAGTCACCAGCCACAAACTCAGTAGTGTTCTGTATCCGCAGGGAAGCGAACGCCAGCGGGGCAGCCCCTGGGGCGGCCAGGCCATGCAGGGAGTTCTCTCTGGCAGCCCCTGCCAGCCTCGGCACCAAGCTGCTCCACGAGGCGCGGTGGGAACACCGGCACGACGACTCCCCGCCGGCGGCACTTTCGGGCACCACCTTTGGGAAACATTCCTGGCGTGGGAGGAGTCACGACGGCCGCAGCCCCGGCACGGAGCTGTCGCTCCCCGCGCCGGCCCCGGCCCGGGCGGAGTTGGCTCCATCGCCGTGCGGGCGTTCTCGCCGCAGCCGGCGCTGCGCTGCGGGGGCTGCCCCAGCCTGCCGGCGGCCGCTTCCAGCCGCCTTCCTGCCGCCTTCCAGCCTGCCGGCGAGCTGAGGGAGGGTCTGGGGCAGCCCGTGCCCCTGCCGCCCTGCCGGGCCGCCGCTGCCCGCGGGCACGGAGCGCGTTCCGTGCCGGCCGCCGGGCCCCGCGCAGGGAGCGCGGCTCGGACACGGCGGGGGTCGCCCGGGGGACCCCGGGGCCCCCCCCGGGGAGGGGGGGGNGCGCGGCTCGGACACGGCGGGGCTCGCCTGGGACACCGGGGCTCTCCCGCAGGGAAGCGGCGGCCGCGGGAGCCTCCCCGCCAGGAGAAGGGTCCGGCCGGGCACGGAGCTCGCCGTCCCCCGGCCCGCGGTGCCGCCCCGACTCACCTCCCTCGGGCTGGCCCGGCCGGCGCTCCCCGGGCTGCAAGCGAGGCGGCGGAAAGGCTGAAACCCCTTTCCTAACTTTGTTTTGAGCACGGGTGACATAATCGGGCGAGGCGGGCTGTGGCCCAGGGGCGGGACGGCCGGCCCGGCCTCTCTCCCTCCCTCGCTACCTGCAGCCGCAGCCCGGTGGCCCCGCCCGGTCTCACCTCGCCTTGGGCGGCGAGATCAGAGAGCCACGGGAAGGAGAGCAGGGTGAGCCTTCCCTGGTCCCTCTTGCAGCCAGGAGGGCGTGCGTGATGGTTTTCCTGGGTAAGGGTACGGGAAACCTCAACGGGACAGGGCAGGAGGGTTTGAAAGGGCACCGGAGCGCCCATCCACAGCAAGGTCCTAAGGTGGTGACCACTCCAAATGGACCTACTCGCCATCTTGAGTTTGTCATCTCAAACTCTCCAAGTTTCTATTTGCAGAAGGTGGCAGCAGGAGACAGAATTGGTTCACATTCGATTCAAAGATTTCACTTAGCACAAAGTAAATTCTGAAAAATACCCACTTCTGGGATCAGGTTTTCCAAGTAGTTCCAGAGGAAGAGAAAAAACTTTAACATAATTCCCATCACTGTAAGGTCTCCCAACTGCAGAAGAGCTTCTAGGGCACAGTGCCTAAAGAAGGCTTCACCTCCCTCTTCCTGAACAAGTGATTTGGTTGCAGACACATCTGTGACATCAACCGCACTGATCTGTTCCCGTGTCCTTATCCATGCTCTCCACAGGTTCAACAACTGTCTCAAGGTAAAGCTCCACACACCCAAGGCACTCCTTCTCACAATGTACAAGCCCTCCTACTTGCCTTCCCAATCCATCTTTCCTGAACAGCCTGTAACCCTTCAGGCTTATCTCCCCAAAGTAAGCTACAATCCCAGAGCTCCGGTAAACAGCAAATCTTGCAGCTACAAGGGGGAATATGAGGAAGACCAGCAAGAAGTCTGCCAAATACAGGCACATACATAAGCCTGATAAAGCTACTTACAAAGCACTACAAGTAATCACTTAAAGCAGTTATTGAACATCGAGTTGGTTATGTGTTTTTAACTAGGATGGCTTCTGCAAAGGGAAATATTACTTCACTCATTACTATGATTGACTGTAGGCTCGAACAAGGCAAGCTTGAGTGTGGATTTACCATGCAGTAAAGTGCTACTCGATAGTTACTGTTCACATCCATGCTCTGTAAGAAAGGTAAATATTTGAAATTTGGTTACTACAGCAGCTGCCTTATATGTACTGTGGGTGAAAACAGGCACACAGGCATTTATCATTAAATCATCAGCATGCTGAATAGCTATAATACTCTGCACATGCTGATTTGACTCAGCCTAACTTTTCTATTTAACCTTTTGCTAAGTGAGTAAAATAGTGGGTAAAAGACAGAACTGCCTTTCTTTTAAAGGTGTGGACAATCTGACAAGACTCTTTCAGACAAAGGAAGGCACATTATCAGCTACAAGGTACCAGACATAATTCAAAAGCTTGTGAAGAAACTGAAGACAGCATACAGAAAGTTTCAGACCAGCAGAGAATTTGTGACATACATGGAGAGAAAAGCTCACTGAAATAGCATTTGCAGACTTAGTGGTAACTTTTGTGTATTAAGACTCCAGGGAATATATCTTAAAATTGAAGACTGCTTAGGTATCTTGTTGCAACCAATCATTCCGTTTTCTTCCTTACCATTCAGTATGAGGCAGTTTACGCTTTCCAGTTTCTGTAAGAAAATTGTGGGGCCTTCTAAGCAATAGCAGAAGAGCTCATCAATGAAATTTTCTAGGTCTTGTTTGGACAGCTAATGCTGTTCTTATATGTATCTGTAAATACTTTGGAGTATAGCCGTAGAGAGCCAGCTAGAAATGGTCTATTGCTCTCTGGTTTTATTCTCTCCCATAGCAAAAAGTTATGGATTGTGTTGCACTCGTGTACTGCTGTGATTTCTTTCAGCAGTTTCTGATCATATACCTTCATATGCATCCCATTCCCTGGCTGGTGATGGTGGAGACAGAGACCCTAATGGACTTGAGCAGCCACAATTTGTTGTTCATGAACAGCCAGAATCAAATTCATTACCATATCTCTCTCCTGAAGTGGATTGAAAAGCAGTAAACTCATATACTGTGATGTTAGAGACTGTGACGCAAACTGCAAAGAGAAAAAAATAGCTCAAGAATAAATGTGCACAGGCATGAATCTACTTCTTAACACAGATTGCACTGCAACACAAATTACAGTGCTAAATGGAATACTTGAAAGAATTAAACCCTTTTATATGGGTCTAAAATCGTCCTCTATGAAATGTAGACATAAACTCACTAGATTTTCTTCAAGGACTAAAAGCAGAAGATTTTGAAAAATACTGGTGTGCAAAACATATTGTCTGGAGCTAGGAACCTTCTGACTGCTATGTTTAACGTACAGTGAGTTACAAACTGGATGACAGTTTCTACCACTGGGTTATACAAATGCCAGAACTACAAACAGAAACATGTGGTAGGCAGAAGACAGCTTGCAGCTCTTAAATCAGGAAATGCCAAGTGCAATATAAAAATAAAACCACCACCCTTTAAATAAAATAGGCTGTATTTCACAGTTTATTTGGGGTGATGTGTGTTTATTCCAGTCTGCAAAGCCATCATACTGCTGGGATGCAAGGGGTCATTTTCTTCTGCATTTAGGCTGTCAGCAGCAGGCCTATTTTGTCTTTCCACTCTAATGCAGCTTTTAATTGCCTATGAAATTGCACCACCCTGAGGGAATTTCATACTAACATTCAAAATCGTGTTTTTCTTCTTTATGCTCAAGGATCAGAGGAGAAGTTACAGAACTGGAGTCATGCTGCAAGAAATTTGCAGACTTACAGTGATCTTGACCAGAAATTAACAGCAAATGGAAATTGCATTAAGTGACTGGTAGAAAACTGGAGGTATTCCAGCTTGATCAGCTCTAGAGTCATCCTGCTTGACAGAGTAAAGGAGATACATGTTAGACTTCATGCTCACGTCACCTGCAGTGCAGTATGAGTTTGATTGGGCTACACTGAAAAAGTAAATGCAAGACTTTTCTAAAAATCAAGGTTTAATTACAGAATTAATCTGGCTGTCATCTATTCCTACCAACCCCTTGCTCACAGCAAAGTCAGGTTGTCCAGGGCCTTGTCCAATTGGAATTTGAATATTTCCAAATATGGAGACTCCACAACCTTCCTGGGCAATCGCTTCTCGTGCTTGGCATTGCACACAGTAAAAACATTGGGTTTTTATATTTAGGTGGAGTTTCCCGTATTTCAATTTGTGTCCATTGCCTCTTGTCCTTCCACTTTGCAGTATTCAGAAGAGACTTCTTTATACCCTCCAACCAAGTATTTATACACATTGATAAAACTCTCTCCCAGGCCTTCTTTCCTTGAGGCTAAACAGTCTCTCAGTGTCTTCTCAAATGTTTCAATCCTTTAATCATTTTAGGAACTGTTTTCTGGTTTCACTCCAGTACATGCATGTCTCATACTGGGAAACCCAGGACTGCCTACAACACTCCAGATGTGGTTGAGTGCTCAGTAGAAGGGAAGGAACATCTTCCTCAATCCTGCCAGAAACACTCCTCCACTCCAAGGGAACTTGCCATCACACCGACCAGCTCTCTGCCTCAGGGATGCATCCCATCAGGTTCCATAGACTTAGAATCACAGAATATCTCGAGTTTGAAGGGACACATAATGATCAATAACTCCAAATCCCTGCTCCCCACAGGACTACCTAAAACTAAATGATACAACTAAGAGCATCATCCAGATGCTCCTTGAACTCTGACAGGTTTCTTATCATCACCAGTTTCCTTGGGGAGCCTGTTCCAGTGATTGACCACCTTCTCAGTGAAGAACATTTGCCTAATGTAAAATCGGAACTTAGCTGGTGCAGCTTCATTGGATTTCCTTGTGTCCTGTTGCTGGTCACGAGAGGGAGGAGGTCAGCCCCTCCCCTCCACTGCTTGCCTTCAGGAAGCTGTAGGCTGTGATGAGGTCATTCCCCAGCCTTCTCTTCTCTAAGCTAAACAAACCAAGGCAACCTCAGCCACTTCCTCCTAAGTCTTGCCTTGGAGACCTGTCACCTCTTTTGTCACCCTCCTCTGGACACTCCAATAGCTTTATATCCTTCATTTATTGTGGCACCCAAAACAGCCCCCAGAACTTGAGGTGAGGCTGTCCCAGAGCAGAGCAGGACAATCCCCTCCCTTGCCCGGCTGGCGATGCTGTGCCTGATGCACCCCAGGACACGCTTGGCTCTCCTGGCTGCCAGGGCACTGCTGGCTCATGTTCAACTCACCAGGGCTCCCCAGCTCCCTTTCCACTGTGCTGTTCTCCAGTCTCTGATCCTCCAGTTTGGATGAATAACCAGGATTACTGTGTCCCACGAGGAGAATCCAGCACTTGGTCTAGTTAAATTTCATACAGTTGGTGATGGCTCAGCTCTCCAGATCTCTCTGCAGGACCTCTTTACCCTCAAGGGAGTCCACAGCTCTTCCCAATTTAGTATCATTGACAAACTTACTTATCATACATTTGAGTCCTGTGTCCAGGTCATTTATGAAAGCATTGAAGGGCACTGGTTGTAAAATTGAGCCCTTGGGAATGCCGATGGTGACTGGCTGTCAGCCTGATGTAACCCCATTTACCCAAAATATTGTGGATTTGCCTGTCTTTGTGCTGGGCAGTTGATTCAGAGTAGTGTCAAAAGCTTGGTAATATTCCAAAACTCCACATTTACTGGCTTCCCTAGGTCAATTAGGTGCGTGACCTTTTAATGAAATGAAATTGAGTTCATTAAGCCAGACTTTCCCCTTGTGAACCTGTGCTCACTATAATCAATGACTGTATTGTCTCTCAGAAAAGCCTTTTTCATAACTTTACCAGGCACTGATAAGTAAGACTGGCAGGGTCATTACCAGGGTCTTCCTTCTTACCTTTCTTGAAACATTGCCAGCTTCCAGTGGACTGGGACCTCTCCCAACTCCCAAGACGACTGAAGAAAAATAATGCAGAAAGGTCCTGTGATAACTTTGGCCAGCCCCATCAGTATCCTGGGATGAACCCTGTCAGACTCCATAGATTTATGTGCGTCCAACTTGAACAGGTACTCTTGAACAAGTTCAGGGGCAGATGGGAGTTCATCATCTCTTCAGTCCTGGTCTCCCAACACAGGTCTCCTGGGATCCCAGGGCCCATCAATGGTGTTAAAGACAGAGACAAAGAAGGCATTAAATACCTCTGCATTGTCTGTATCCCTATTTGTGAGGTGACTGACTCCATCAATCAACAGACCAGTGTTCTCTCTGATTCTCTGTTTGCTCTTAATATTTTTAAAAATCCTTTTTTGTCCTTCACAGTGCTGGCCAGCTTGAACTCTACTCAAGCTTTAACTGCATGAATTTTCTCCCTGCAGCGCCAAACAGGATCTGTCTAGTCCTCCTGTGTTGCCTGTTCTTGCTTCCAGTGTCTGTACAGTTTCTTTTTGCCTGAATTCTCTAAGATCCCTGTTCAGCCAAGGCAGCTCTTCGCACTGCTTGCTTGACTTCCCTTTGGAATTGCCTGCTCCTATGCTCTTAAGGGATGGCTCTTAGAAAGTGACCAGCATTCATGAATCCAAATCCCTTCAGAAGCGGATCCCCAGAGGTCCATAGTAGCTAGCTACTTCAGCAGCCCAAAATCTGCTCTTCTGATATCCAGGGACAAAGTTTTCCTGGTGTTTTTTTTTTCTCCAAACACCAACGATTTGAAACACAACTACTTTGTGGTCACTGTGATCAAAACAGCCACCAGTCACCACTTCACCCGTCTCTGTTTACAAACAGAAAAGCTGGGAGGGCACCTGTCCTAGGTGGCTCCCTTAGCCCCTGCACCAAGAACTTATCCTCCTTATGCGTTTCAGCAATTTTCTGGACCTCTTTGTTTCTTCTGTATGAAACTAACCAATTGATGCCTGGGAAGTTAAAATTTTCCTAAGGACAAGGGCAGATGAACTAGAGATATCCCTCAATTCCTCGTTGAATAATTCATCATTGTTGTTGTTGTCTTTCCTGGCTGCTTTGGCTTTCCTCACCCTGCCCGGCAAGCTCAGGACAGCATCGCTGTTTTCCCCCTCGGCCACCTTTCTGTGCTGCCACCACCTGTGTGCCTTTGGATGTTTGAGTTCAGTCAGGAGCTACTTGTTCATCCATGAAGGCATTTTGACACTTTTGCTTGACTTTCTGGGTGTTGGAATGGAACATTCTCAGGCATAATTTATAATAAACTACCAAAAAATAACAAGAAAAGTATTTCCTTCCATATAACCCGCATTAAAAATGTTTTCCTTCAGCCATGTGCAGCTCAGCATTGGCACATGAATAATTAGAGTTGTTGCATAAGCAGGCACTTTTTCCAGTAAGGCACCGTCAGCTCCACAGGAAAGCATCAATTAACAGGTGTATTTGTTTATACCAAAGCAAGAACATCTACACTGCTTATTTGCCCTGTCCCTCAGAAAACAGGGCAACTTCCTAACTGCAGCTCAGCAGTTGCTATCTCTTGTGGCTTTAAAGGAAACCAAGTGAGCTATCTAATACACAGTGACCTAGTTCTTCCCCCTTAATACTGAACGTACAGTCTTCGTGCATGCTCGTGTCTATCATGCTCTTCCAATCCCTTTCCCTCAGGGCTAAGCAAACCCATTTCTGAAATATTAAAAACCACAACATTCCCAGGGGAACATTAAAACCAGTTCTTCATGTTGATATTTTTTTTCCTATCACATTTTACAGCCACGCTCTTCATATTTCTCAAACTGAA
The DNA here is from genome assembly GCA_013400675.1 of Oxylabes madagascariensis. Classification (NCBI taxonomy): domain Eukaryota; kingdom Metazoa; phylum Chordata; class Aves; order Passeriformes; family Timaliidae; genus Oxylabes; species Oxylabes madagascariensis. The sequence goes on from VYZR01104956.1 coordinate 21,168, forward strand.
AAGAATTAGCATTTAATTTTTATTTTAAAAGAAAAACACCATTTTAGAATGTTTCCCTGTGAGGATGTGGAGCCAGCAGTACAGTAGAAGGATTTCTCTCTCAGTCTGTGCCATGATACAATTCCAATTTTACTCAGTATTTCAGTTTGCTGAACCATAAACCAGTCTTTAAAACACTGTCACTAAAAATCTTGATCTTCTCTCCAAAGGGAAAGGTATCCTGGATCAAATCCAGCATTAATTATCTACCGCCTTACCAATTCCCCCCACGTTTATGCTGAGGTGGTAAACTGTATTTTTGTCCACAAGCTGTCTCTCTGTGATGAAGTATTACATAGATTCCAACCCTGAAGTGCACTGATAGCTCAAGGCTCTGTTAGACACATACCTTCCACTCAGGGATTTTCAGCTTAAATGAATAGCTACTATAAAGAGAATTATATTGCCTTATTGAATGCTATTCTCATGGACTATTAAATTCTGTTCTGTGAGGGATTTTGTGCATCACAGAAAAACTTTCAGAAACTCACCACCTTTATGAGCATGCTTGTTACAAACCTGGTTTTTTACCAAGAGACAGCACAGGTTTATATTCTGAAATTTGAAAATTGGTCGTATTTACCACCATAGCAGCTAAAGGCCAAAAAAACTGGAGATCTATTGCAATACCTAATGTAATACACAACAGAAGGCAGTTTCTTTCCAGAAATCAATTGCTTCATGGAGCAGACAATTTAGAGCAATAGCAGTTTTCTCAGATTTGTTAATGCAAACCGTAACATTTTTGCTCCTTTTGTCACACTACAGCGATTGGTTAAATACAGTAAACTTGATACCACACACTTGCCATGGAAGGGATGCAAAGACAAGATGCATGGAATGTCACTGGAGCGGGGATATTTCAGGAAGCATGGTGGCCCCATGAGAAGCCAGAAGCCAACCANGATCAAAACAATTAAAAATATCAGTCTGGAGCAGCTATTTAAGTCACTCTCATAAACATCCAGTAATTAGCTGATAGAGCATTGTCAGGCTACAGTATTTTCAACAGCTGTGCTAAAACAAAATCTGTGATGATAGTATTTGTGTCAGCTGAAATAAGTGTTTTAAAAATAATCCCCCTAG
>VYZR01104956.1:39598-51423 GCA_013400675.1 Oxylabes madagascariensis
AAACCAGTATCAGGCCCAGTTCCAGTCCCAGTCCAAGCACCAGTACCAGTACTAGTACCAGCAGCAATCCCAGTTCCAGTTCTGGTACCAGTATTTATTCAGGTACCTGTCCCAATAGCTGTATGAGTACCAGTTCCAGTCCCAGGATCAGTGCCAGTCACAGTTCCAGGGCCAGGGCCAGTACCAGTAACAGTCACAGTCCTAGTTCCAGTACCACTACCGGTACCAGTCCCCTGTGGTACCAGAGCCGTGACACCATGCTGGTATCCTGCCTTGCTTTATGAATCTGTACAGGCACGGCAGCAGATGTGACCATCACACCGTGCACAGCGTAGGTCACACGGAGAAAAGAGGGCAGCAATAAGAGGCTGCTTCAGGCACTTGGGGCCTGTGAGCAGCTTTATGCCACAGTGAGGTCTGGAAGCAGCAGCAGCAGCAGCTCTAGGACCAGTTACTAAGAGAAGCCACAGTGCTGGGCATAAATCACCCCAGCCCTTCGGTGCAGATGATCTAGGAGGGGAGCTGCTGGGTGGAGAAGCTGGCAGTGACACCAGCTACAGCACTCTGCAGTCAGCCAGTGGCCTGGTAACTTCCAAAACACAGGCAGTCCTCATACATGTGTGCAGTCATTGCAACACATCCTGCAGTGAAGGATTTTCATTGAGCAGCATGCCAAGAACAACACAGGTGCCGTGAAAATGATTAATTTCTCCAGTTCTGAGGGAGTGTCAAACAGGATGTTTATCCAGATTCTGGCTGTGCTGACCTTGCCTCTGAATACAGAGTTAGAGAAGGTTATTTATTTGAGTTAAAAAGTCAAGCAGCCCATGGTGAATCACTGGAGGTATTTCACTGGCATGAATATAATGCTTCTGGAATAAAGGAGCTTTCTGGAAGTAGAGCCATCTTTTTCATGTTAGTTGTACTGACATTGTTGGAAAGCACATGAAGTTTGTTGGGACATATCCTGCCTTGCTTTATGGATCTATGCAGAGGCTAGAAGCAAGGAAGGATTCTGTTACTGCCTTAGCTACTGAATGTCTGTTGAACATCTTTCTTTTTAATTGAAAAGATGCTGACAATGCTTTAAGTCTAATGTGGTCCTCTTAGAGGCATCTATTTTTATTGCTATTGCTGTTTGTTGTGTATTTTTTAAATAATGGTCAGGCTTTTTGCAGAATTTGCGTATTTGAAGTTACAGTAGCACAATGCACAGCTTTCTAGCAGTCAAAAGTTTTAAAGAGGTTTCTGTTTAAAACCCTGAAATGTTTCTGCTGCTATGCCTTGAAGTGTGGGATAGAGTTGAGATTTTTGTTGTTTGTTTCTTCCCTTTCTTTGTGTGTTTAGACTGATAATTAATAACGGAGCATAAACCTCTCTTGAGATAATATCTTCATTGCAGGGAAAACATAGCTTGTTATGAGACTATTCTTAGGAAGCTACATGCTAATACCAGACTCCTTATGGCAACAAGGCATAAAAACCTTTCAAATGCAAAGATTTCTGTGGATATATGATATGTGTGCAGACTAACAGTCTATCTGAAGAAGACATAATTGCATTAATTGATTCTCATCAGCCTCTACTTCAAGCAGCAAAAAGGCAGAAAGTGGAGAGGTTTGGCCACATGACTTGAGTTGCAAACCTATTCTCACGGGGAATGGTCAAATGGAAGCGAAAGAGAGAACTTCCTAGTACTGCCTGGTACATAAATTGTAGGATCATGGAAGAATTTAGGTTTGAAAGGACTGATGAAGTTCTTTAATCCAGTCTCCTTACCAAAGCAGGCCTTATTTAAAATCTAGATTAGGTTGCTCAATTTCTCATTAAAACTTTTTTTTTTTCCCTTTCCAGGCGTGTCTGCTGAACTGTTTTCAAGGCCAAGAAGCTTTTGTCCTTCTGTGTATTCCAGAATTTCTTGTGTTGCAACTTGTGCATATTGACTCTTCCTTTTCAGTGTAACCTTGTGAGGTGAGCTCCCTCAGTCTTCCTGGCAGTGCCTTTCCCTGGGTAGGAAAATAACAGGCACAGTGTCTCCAAGCTGGTAAAAGCTACCTGAAGAGAGGGAAAATACAGTCAATTACCCTAGGACAGTGCTTCTTTAATTGTACCAGACAGGGGATTGAAAGAGGCTTCAAGTTGGAACGCACCTTGGTTGTCTTTGAGGAGAGCCACAAAGGTGTTCAGAGGGCTGGAGTACCCCTTTTCCATAGACAAATGGAGAGAGTTGGGCCTGTAAGCCTGGAGAAGAGGTGGCTCCAGGGAGACCTCATTATGACCTTCTAGCCTTGGAAGTGTTCAAGCACAGGTTGGGTGGGGCTCTGAGCAACCTAGTCCAGCAGAGTGTGTCCCTGCCCATGGCAGGGGGGTTGGAACTAGATGATCTTTAGGGTCTCTTCCAACGCAAGCCATTCTACAATTATATGATCTAGCACAACCTCCTGCTTGAATCAGGGTCAGCTATGAGATCAGGTCATTTCGTCCAGGACTGTACCCGGTCAGGTCTTGAAACCTACAAGGATACAGACCACGCTACCTCTCTAGCCAACCTCTTCCAGTGCTTGATACTTGACTCTCATTGGCATGAAAAAAATTTCCCTATATCCTCTCATTACAGATTAAGCCTTCTGCCTCTTCTCCTACCACCATGCACTACTGTGAGGAGCCTGGCCTGGTCTTCTTAACCTCTGCAGAAGGAATCTTCTCTTGGAAGATTGCAGTTAGTTGCTCCCACCCAAGCCTTCTCCAGGCAACCAAGTCCAGGTCCATCAGTTTCTCCTCACAGGACAAGTGCTCCCACCTCCTGATTGTCTTGGTGATCCTCTGCTGAAATTGTTTCAGTTGATCAATTTTATCAGCCTTTCATATATTGACGAGCCTCAAACTGGATGCATTATTTTAGATGGGGTTAAAAAAACCCAAGTATTCCTTTCTTTTGAGATCCTGAATATGGTTCTGCTATTTTATAGCCAAGGGTGCAGTTGTCCCCCACTGCCTCCAGGGCACACTGTGGGATTACATCCAGCTTTCCATCTAGCAGGACAATGTTGCTTTTTCAGAATAGCTGTTCACCATTTCCTAACCCATATTGTTGCTGGGGGTTATCTCTTCCCAGGTGCAGAATTTTGCCTTTGTCCATTTGCAGTTTCATATGGTGCCTCTGAGCCCACTCCTCCAGCTTGTCTGTGTCCCTCTGAAGAGCTACTCTCTGCCCTTGAGTGTATCAACTTAAAAAAGACAAGGAACATAAACTGCCATTATACATTTTCCAAGAGGGGGAAGTGGGTGATTCTTTGGTATTTGCCATTTCATAGCAGATTTATTTTTAATAATCAGTGTAATCTTACATATATGTAACTGAATGATAATGTAGATGACAATGACATATAATTCTGCCAGCATTAACTGAAAGTAAGCAGAAACCAAACAGAACAACCAAAGGAGGAATAAAATATAAACACTCCATGCCTCCCAAGACTCCCCATAACAGTACAGTGACTGTGCCATGAAAATAAAATACTGACAGTGTTTTGCAACTTTTCAGAAAACTCCAGGATTTTATGATGGGCATGTGTATTGCAGCATAAAGGAAATCGTAGGATGCATGTGATGCATGTGATATCCACAAACTTGTACACTCGAAAATTCAGTTGCCCAGAGGCAAGAGAAGAGATTGAGGAAATAGTCTGCTTATTACAGAGCATCACATCTAGAGGCCATGGCTGTCCACCTCAAATATGGCATTGGTCTTGAGATGTGGAGGAAACTGTAGAAGAATATTATTTTACATTCTTTCCTTGAAAGTCTACATCCTCTTGATTTGTTGTTCAAGGAGCAGTTAGATAAGGTGATTTTTCTTAACCTGAATCTCCTGCATCCTTCTGTTTTCTAGAAGATCCTTTTCTAGCACTGTTCCTTCTGTGCTTTCCCCAGCTATGCCTATTCTGCACTCTGTGAGAGATGGAAAAGGTCTGGGAACATCTCAGTTCTTTGACGGCTTTTTTTTTCTTCTTCTTTTTGGTGATACTGACTGAAAGCCATTGTCCGAAGCTGTACATGTTCTACCCCTTATTAATGGAGAATAAAACACCCAAGAGACTTCCTTGTCTCCTTTAACTTTTCTTTCACATTCCTAGATGTTTTTTTTCCCCCTGGTTGTCTTGCTATCATACCCAATACTTCACCATTGCTTAAAATTGCCAGTTGCCATTCTGTCTCCTTTTATGGGTAGACTGAGCTCCACTATCCCTGGATTGTTTGTTTGGGTTTTTGTTGTTGTTTTTGTTTGTGTTTTTGTTTGTTGGGGGGGGTTGTTTGGTTGATTTTTTGTTGGTGGTTTTTTGTAGTTTTTTTTTTTTTTCCTGCAGGGAGGAGGAGTCCAGGAAGTTTCCAGATCTCCAGCTGACATTAAGAGAATTTAAATACAAATAGATGCACTTGTAGCAGTTGCAGAAAGCAGAGAGCTTTTAATTTGATAGTTTCTCTCTGGAGATGAACATAGCAGACCCACGAGGAAGAACACTTTAATACCTGCGCTAATTTTTGACTCCTACCTTTTCTAGGCTGGCACAACATTGCTAACGGCAGCATTGCATAATGACTGTTTACCTGAGTCAAACAGAGAATGAGATAACCTCAAAACCAGTATGCCAACACTAGCACAGTTTCTCAGATATAACACATGAACAGCTGCATGGGGCTGGTTCTCTCTGACCCTGCAGTGCTGCTCCCTCTGTGTTGTTCTAATGACTGAACTTTACTCATCACCCTACTTCCCTTAATGTCCTGGTTTAAGGGACAGGTGTCTGCCCAGGAAGGCGGGAAGCTTCCTGGAACAGAAAATATTACTCCCTTCCCTCCAAATTATTAAAACTTTGAGATAACAGGGCTTTCAGGCAGAGATTAGGGAAAAGGAATAACAGTTCTTCACTAGAATATATACAACAAGGCAAACAAACAACCACACCGGCAGCAACACCAAAGAGAGCCATGAACCCAGTGACAGCCTCTCTCAGCTGTCAGGCTCGCTCCCCTTTGGTGCAGTTCTGGTCACAGCCACCAGGGGTGATGCTGGCTCCTGGCCGGGCAGGGTGGGTGCGATGATTCCTCCGCGCCTGCAGGGGGCACTGTGGCTCAACTGCCTCTCCACGTGGCACTGGCAGCTCCAGCAAGGGGGAGGGGGGAGATGGCTCCCCTTGCAAAACTTACCGGGAGCAGTTGGTCTCAGTGCCACTCCAGGTGACGAGCTGGTCTGTAGCAAACCACAGTGCAGCCCTGTCTAGGTAAAGACAGGTGCCCACTCCCCACACCACATGTGACCGCTGTCCCCTGCAGTCACTGAGAGCAGAAGGGGCTGAGTCCAGCCCCTGACTCCCAGCCAAGTCTCAGTTAGCCCCTTGACCTCTCATGGTATCTCTGCATTTCCCAAGAGAAATGCTCCAGCCAGAGAGCTCACTCTGCAGCTACTAGCACCCCTTCTTCTGTAACTGCATCTGTTCTCCCATCCTCCTCCAGGACCATTTCAATGGAATTCCAAGATGTCCAGCTAGGTCTTTTGTCTCATAAATATCGTCCATTTGTCATCTATGGAGCAATAAATGGGGAGAAAATTACCTGAGAGAAAGAAAGAAAGAAAAAAAAAGAAAGAAAAAGCCTAACCCCTAACACCTTCCTACGTGGAGTATACATAGTGTTTGTTTCTGTGTACATGCCTGCAATGGACTCCATCAGCCTGAGATTTGAATATACACATTAGCTCTCTATATAGAGAAAAAAGACTTATCTATAACTTGATGCATTCCTCTCCCACCATTCATTGCAACCTACAAATGGATGCAAGGATTAATTGTAACCTTGTTCAATTGGCTGGATATGGCATCCCTGTCCACCTCACCTCCTAGTGAATAACACACTTACGTAGGGAATGGCTTGTCCATCTTTGCTGCCTGTGCTGGGCTGGACTATCTTTGAGGAGGGAGGAGCAGAGTACTTTTGAGCCCAGTTACATTAGGGCTCATTACATTACTTGCACAAGCAAGTATCCATAGTTTCTTCTGTGTCTGGGGAATGTAGTGAGCAAGATTGGGATGATCAGAGACAATGCCACACTGCAAACTGTGGGGCTGGGAGACTCTGTTTGTCTGGGAAGTCTGGAGAGGATAGGCACTCATAAGCAGAAGAGCCAAAATTACATTCCACATCTCTCTGGATCCTCATGATGTCTCCATCTACCAGCACTCAAGCGATGTTTAAGAGTGTACTGGGGTCTGGCTGGGATGGAGTTAATNACTGTGGCTCAACTGCCTCTCCACGTGGCACTGGCAGCTCCAGCAAGGGGGAGAGGGGAGATGGCTCCCCTTGCAAAACTTACCGGGAGCAGCTGGTCTCAGTGCCACTCCNCAGACTGTATGGTGCTGCATTTGGGATTTGTGACTAAAGCAAGCCCTGGTAACATACCTGTGTTCTGGCTATTGCTGAGCACTGCTTGCACAGCACCAAGGCTTTCTCTTACTCCCACTCAGCCCCTCTCAGGGGTATTTGGGAATTTGGAGGGGAAACAAGCAGGACAGCTGACCTAAACTGTCCCATATGATATTGTATGCTCTACAATATCATACACAGTAAGAGAAATTGAGGAGAGAGAGATTTTGGGAAGGCAGCTATTGCTCAGAGTCTGACTGGACATCAGTCTGCTTTTGCATCACTGTTTTTTCCCCCTTCTTTCCTTCAGTTAATAAACTATATTTATTTCAGTCTATGAGTTTTCTCACTTTTGCTCTCCCCATCCTGCTGTGGCTTTCGGGGGGAGTGAGTGAAATACTGTGCGGTGCTTAGCTGTGGGTGAGGGTCAACCTGCCAAAAAGTGAGAAATCTCCAGAGCCTCTCTGGTGTACACAGCTGGGCTTCCACACAGCTACAGCACATTTCCATACACAAATGTACACGCACATGTATCCAAGCTGTAATCCATGTACTCACTGCCCCACTGTTTACCTCAGGATGCTGTGAATTGCCAAGGGATGCACCACAATCAGCTGCATCTGCACCACGCCTGAGCCAGTGCTGGGACACTGCTTGGACACTCCTTCTACAGGGTACAGAGGCACCTATCTGCTGACCTTGCTTATACCTCACATGATCTCCTGATTGCAGGAAGGTTGGACTTGGGGCTGTTGCAGAGAGCACCAAGGCGTGTCTAGACTTTGGCCTGCTGCTCTGGCCTGCTCCTCCATGTGAGTACCAGTATTACTGCCAAGGGAGACCTTGGGCAAACCAAGGGTGGCTACAGGGCACTGGAGCCCAGGTGCTGTTCTTGGTCCTGCCAGACCAAGGAAAGGCAAGGCTTGGACAGGAGAGCCCCCAATCCGTGGGTTAAGACCGGACTGCACAGCTAGCATTGCAGACAGAGCTTTGGCTTTTATGGCAAAGGACTCCTGCTTTGAGGAACAAGGACGAGAGCATATTTTCCAACAGGGTTTCCAGCCTAACTGGGAAAGCTTGTCCTACAGATACTCTGCATGCAGTGGGGTTCTTCTAGTGTCTCTTCTCCTTTTGTGGCCCTCCAGTGGTACTGTGTGCCCTCCTTCGACTCTTTCAACATCTGCTTCTTTCTTGGTCTCTGTGAAGCTACTCTGTGCTCTCTCAAGGTTCTTTCAGTCTTTATGCTGTATTTTCTCACCTCTCCAAGGCTATTGTATGATTTCACGGTTTCTTTCTTGCCTACCTTTTTTCACCTTTCTGAGGCTAATCTTCGTTATCCTTCACATTTGCAGACATTATGCTACTTTCTTCTCTGAGGTTCTTTCAGGCTTTCTTCTAATCTCTCAGTATCTGTGAGGTGACTGTTCTCTGGGACTCTCTCTCCCAACCTCTCCACTTCTTCCCTAACCTCCCCAAAGCTGCTTTGGCTGTCTTTCAGTTTCTTCCTTCCTCTCACTGAGGGGACTTTGGAGCACTTACAGTCTTCCTGCTTGTTTCATATCCCACTCACCCTTCAGCCCCTTTTTCTTAAGTGTGACTGGATTTTCTGGGGCTGTTTTAGTCTTCCTTCAAGGTTCATGGCATCTCAGAGGCTTCTCTTGTTTCTCCTGGGACTTTTTCAGCCTTCATGCTTATTTCTTCCCTTCTCCAAGGCTATTTTATGTTGCTCTTTTAGCCTCTCTCCAGCTGCAGGCATACACTTCTAGTGCACTTTCAGAATCTCTGATACTTTCTTGTTATTGTCAAAGTCTCTTGTGTGTTCATCATGGTTCTTTCAGGCTTTCTACTAGTTCCTTTGCCTCTGTGAGGCTACTTTGTGTTCTGAGTCTTTTACAGATTTTTGGCTCTTTTTCCCTTCTTTGATGCTACTCTTTGGGGCACTATCAATCTTTCTCCCTCCTTTTTTTCTTTTTTTTTTAATCCTCTGTTGAGGCCACCCTTGGTACTACCGAGTAGTCTGGAGCTCCTTTAATAGCTCTGATACTTTCTTGTTATCACTGAGCCTCTTCTGTATTCTCTGGGGGGGTCCTTTGCCTTAGCTCTTTCTTTCTTGGCCTCTGACACTGTTGCATTTTGTTTTCTTGAGCACTAACAGGCTTTCTTCCCTTCCCTGAGGCTAGTTTATGCATTCGGAATCTCTTTCAGACTCTCTGTTGCTTTGTTCATTTCTGCTTGGCTCCTGTTTCATCTGGGGATCTTTCAGCCCATCTTCTACTTTCCTGGCATTTGGAAGGCTATTATGTAATCATTCTCTATCAGAGTGTTAATCAATGTTTGCATTTTGTCTGAGACTTCTCAGTGTCCTCTGGATGTCTTTCAAGCGCTCTGCTATTTTGTCCTCACTTCAGCTATTCTGTGTTCTCAGGGACCCTTGCAATCTCTTTCCTGTATCAGGCTCTCAAAACCATTTTTCCATTATTTGGGGATTTTTCACACCCTTTTCTGTTTTAATATTGTTTTGAAGGATGAGAGAGGACTGGGGAAGGTGGGGTGGAGGCGGGGGAGAGGAATCTTTTCACAAATGAAACAACTTCAAATGCTCTGGATTTCAATTGCAGTGGAGCTGGAATAGATCTCTGTGAGTCACCTTTTGGAATTTTTTTTTTGTCCCTTTCTAGTTTTGATGGTGGAGTAAGGAGACAAATGAGCTGAAAGAGGCACCTTTTAAAAATCCTTTATTTTTATATCATCCTAGTAAAAATATTTTATATAAAGGCGAAAGTAGGTATTGCATAGAAGAAACACTGGTGCAAACATCACCCGGTGGGAATGGCATGTTGTTTCTTAGTGTCTACTCTCTACTGCACAACAGATGGCCAGCCCAGAGGCAAACATCTCCAGGTTTCCCCATACCAGCTACAGGACAAAGCTGCTCAACTTATGGAAAGAAGTTACATCAGAATTATGTGTGGCCTATTCCATGCTGCTCCCCTCCCAAGAACCATCTGGTGGGAAAGCACCCTTTTCCTCCTTGCCTTTTCTATTCCTGACCGATACGTCACCCAGGAATTCCAGACCACGAGGATCAGTCTGGCTGCCTTCTGTGCTTGCACCCTCCCTGTGTGTGAGTCTGTATTTCATGCATAGAAATGGAGCGGGTGGACACAGGATAGGAGAGTTGGCCTAACGTAGCCATAGTCCAGGAACTCAAAGCATGACATATCCAAGGCATCTTCTGTCATCCTGGAGACATTTATGTCAGTCATTGCCTTTTAGCATTTCACATGCTACTTAGCTATGAGCACTTGTTTTGAGCGCCTTCCCCCTGGGCTTCCTGTAACAAACAGCCTTGGTAGGACCAGGAGTGATCAGAATTCACTGCTAATTCACACTTCATCAGCTTTCAAACCGAGCTTCTCCAGGCAGTTCTCCAGTTTTGTCTCTGCATAAGTTCTGTGGCAGCTCCCGAGCATGAAGGACAGTAAGACAGCAGGTATGCTACAGTCTGAAGGAACACTCAGAGAAACAGCACTTTCACAGACTTGAACTGTGCTTTCATGAATTAGAGATACAGGGAGGTATGCATTTATACAAATCAATATTTGTGTATATTGAAGATACTCTTACTCAGTATCAGTTTTTATTTAAAAACATGCTAAAAACTTATAGTTAAATAATCAGAGTGACATCTGGGGAAAACACACAGGCAGCCACCCACCAGCATAAGCAAAAAAAAAGTGCATACATACATGAGCCAAAGCTCCCTTTGACCAACTTACAGGACAATTAATGCCTTCTCTGACAAACTGACTGCTGCAGCCTCACACTTTCTAGAGCTGTTTTTTGCTGCCTGGAAAGTGGTATTACCTTTCTGCTTCTTAGAGGATGTCTGTCATCACCTCCCACATCAGAGAGTCAGCTAGAGACACAAATCAGTCCTGCTTTTGACTCCTCTCCTGTAGGTGGCTTCACAGAGATGAATACATGAAGCTCATGTAACTATCTCACTTAATACTGTGCTTAAAATGCCTAAAGTAGTCATTAAAAAAAGATTTCAGGATCTATGCTTCTAGATCGTGAAATGGAATGAAGCATTCTAGAAAAATAAGTTTGGATGGAAGGCAAAGTAGCTGAGTTTGCAACTACACATTTCATCTCTGAGTTACTCATAAACATCTTTTATTTCCTTATTACTTTCACTAATATATTTTACCATTTTTGTACAAAAACTGACTGCAGATTAAAATTTAAGATGCGGCAGGTACCACTGTGCGACCCAAAAGGACAGAGATGATGCTTCTACTCAGCCCTGCAGCTGGCTCTTTTTGAGCACCAGAAAATCTAGAGAAAGCTAAGCACCTCAGCTCAAAGGGAGAATGCAGTGGAGCCATCAGATGAAAACCATCCTGTCTTTTCTTGCAAAAATGGGAACGCATCTTAGCAACTTCGGATACAGTCTTACATATAGCAGCAGATACACTTGGGCATCAGAGCCCCTTCTTCAACGTGGAACAGCCATCTCCAGTGAGGCTCAGATGCTCCTGGTCCCAATTTTTGTTAGAAATGGAAGTAAAACTGGATTCAGTTTCTGTGCTTTCCCTCTGCTTCTTCCCTGACTCCTTCAAAGGCTATCCAAGTGAAATAGCTGGCCTTGTCTGCTTCAGTGGGAAACCAGAGCCCTGTGAAACTTGGGCATTGTGCTCATATGGGCAAGGGCTGTGCTCTAAGAATAGTAACCTTCTTCTTCACTGCAGCACCCAAATTCATCTCTATCTCCCACACATTCACACTCCTTCCTGTCACACTGATTTCACAGGAACTCAAAAAAGTGACACGTAGGTCACATAAAAGACTATTGCTGCCAGATGTACAGATGCATGCAGGACTTATTAGGAAGATAAATAGGGAACTAAAACCTCCCAGATATGAAGTGGCTCAACAGCTCTTCCAGCCCACAAGGAAAAGATAGGCTGAATGATACAATGAAAATTATGTATCTTTAGAGCTTAAAGTATGAATATTCAGAGTGGACATAAATTTGTTTACCAGAGGAGTAGTTTGAGATGGCATGGCTCTGAAAGGCACAAAATCTTCATCCTCAACAGTTTCTGAGACTCAGCCTAATAATGTCTTAGGGAACTCCATCNCAACAGTTTCTGAGACTCAGCCTAATAATGTCTTAGGGAACTCCATCTCACCCTAATGTGTCACCTCTTTGAGAGTGACATTGGATGAGGTAACCTTTGAGGGTCGCTTCTGACAGCTGTCCATGCAAAAAGCAGTGTTTCTTTCAGAGCTGAGTCAAGCCCTTGTTGAAGTTTAATCAGAGCATCCTCCTTTGTCTGAGCCTTTCCTTCTTCATTCACAAAATAGCAAAAACCTGTAACAATGGGTAAGTGGGGGCC
>VYZR01104960.1:5998-18812 GCA_013400675.1 Oxylabes madagascariensis
TCTTAGTCTTTCACTCCACTCCACTCTTTCTCTTTTTTGAGAGGCAATGTCAGAATGTCATAGGCATAACTTGCTATCAGTGGCATGCACACATCAATGTGAATTAACTTCCTCCAACTCCTGCTTTCTTTTGGCAGCCTTTTTAACTTGTTTGTCAATTCCAAAATGATGGAACTCCAAGAAAAGGGATTTTTTTTTTTGTTGATGTTTACTGAGCTTGGATAAAAGCTGCAAATAGCTATCTGCAGACCAAAAAAACTATACAAATGTGAAGATCCTTTGCAGGCAATGTAGATAATGTAAAATGGCAAAGAAACAACATGTCCAATCAGGCAGAACACAAGTGGCATACACCAGAAAGAGATCAACTTTGTATGTTCTCACTTCACAGGCTAGGACCCTATTATTACAATCAGACCTGATTTTTCCCATCTAACACTCCTTGGACGCATTTTACCCTGAGAGTAGAAACCTTTAACCAGCCATTTCCAGGCTTTTGAACCACTACCCAGAACAGCTATTTCATAATTCAACAACAGACGGCTGCCCATAATAGTCATATGCCTGTCTGCCCTTCCTTTCAGTCATAGCACACAGAGGTTGAAAGAGTAACTTCAGCCTGGGTTTTTCTCAGAATCAGAGAACTGAAAACAATTGAACAAAGCTACGCACGCCAGCAGCCGAAACACAGCAACGTGAGTGAATCTTGATATTTCAAAACATACCTAAAAGTCTGCAGCTTTGCAATTGTTTTGGAGTCTCAATATTTTGTCCTGTTTTGATAGTTAACTGATAGGTGCATGGTAAAGAAAAAAAGCATGTAAGTATAGAAACGGTGATAATACTCTTGACGTTAACATTTTCGTTTTAGTCAGAAAATGTTAATAACAAATGACCTTTTTCTGAAGGGTATTTTAAGGAGAACAAGCAATTTTCTGTAATGTGGTTACCATAGTGATTTGCCCTCTAAAAAGACCAGAGAGAAAAAAAAAAAAAAAAGATGTACATCTGTAATCAACCAGCTACTGCAACAAGAAATGGTCTGACAAAACAACACTTTAATTCAAGCTGGAAGGATACCTAGTTTGAAGTTAAGTATAAAAGAAGCTATTTATGGATGCAAAATAGGTCCTCTAATAACTATTACAGAACATTTGTGATGATTCAGAAGGGATTTTCCTTGAAAAACTACATTAGTGCACAATAGATAATTTTTTTCTTAGAAACTGCTTCATCATCTGTACCGTATTGAGCCATTCAGTAGAAAAGCTCAGCAAGCAAATGGGGATGGTGAATAGGGACCTCTGCCTCCTTCACTCTCTGTCTCTTCCCCTCCTGGAGCATACCTGGAAAATAAGCCCTTAAAAGAAGTGATACAGTTTGAAACATTTCTGCAACTAGACATACAAACTAACACCAGAAACATTTTCAACACACCTGTCCTGGTAATGTTGGTATATTTAAGGACAGGAACTTCAAATCACCTGTTAACATATAACTTGACATTCAGAGTATTAAATTAGAGTTCTAAAACTTCAACCGTCTTTCTAATTCTCTTCACTGCTTCTTGGCACGGGGCAAAGACCATGAACATGTCCCTTTCTGTGCTGAAGTTCTCTGGAAGCCTCATGAGACAAGCCTGCCCTTACTCAGAGAAGACCTTGCCATGGCAAGATGCTGCAGCCTGAAATTATGTCATGTCCAGAACAATTCCTCTTTTTGTAACCTTCAAGGCTTGGAACATGTCTAACAAACCCCAGCACCGCAGTGCCAAATATCAAGTGACTTTTTCCTTTATTTTAAGGCATTTTAAACCAAACTATAAAAAGCTGAAGTGTAGTCCTCTTTTAATAGTTAACAACACAGCACAGAATAATAAATGAAGTGTGGCACAGCGTAGCAGTTCGCATTCATGGATAGAAGTTGGCTAGCTCTCAGCTGGGATGTCCCAAAGCATGGAGGTGGGACTGCCCAAGTTCTTACCTTGGGAAGTGAACTCAGCTCTTTCCTTTGATGTTGTAGGCATTCCTTGGGTTACTCTTCAGTCTGAATACTTCTCCACAGTCAGTCTAGAGGCAAGTTCTTCTAACTTGGTCTGGAACACCTACAAATACCATGTCCAAATCTCTGCTGGCCACTTTCAGCTTTCTGTATAACCAAGGTAGACAGGCATCTGCACAGAGCACTTTTATCTGACCAAAATTAGTCAGATGTACAGAAATACAGTCAGGTTATAAAGCTTCCCTATGCACCCACAAAGGAGCAAAGTGCAGAGGAACAACAGCATTCAGAGGGTGGACTGGACACAGCACTTCAGGTGAGGCTTCACCAGTGCTGAGTAGAAGGGCAGGATCATCTCTGTGCACCTGTTGGAAACATTCATTCTACTGCAGCCTGAGATGCCACTGAGCCTCCTTGAGGTGAGGGCATATTCCTGGCTCAGGGGCCCAGGTTCTTGCTGCAGAGCTGGGCAGCCCCAGCACTGCTGACAGGGCTCCCCCTCGCCAGGAGCAGGACTTTGCTCTTCTCTTTGTTGAACTTCATGAGGTTTTTGTCAACCCATTTCTCCAGCCTGTCCCGGTCCCTCTGGCCTATCAGACACTCTTCTCAGTTGGATGTCATCTGCAAATTTGCTGGGGTGCACTCTATCTCCCCTCATTATTATGTTAAATAGGGTCAGAGCCAGGATTGGTTCCTGGGATACACTACTGGCTACTGGTCTTCACGTAGACTTCATACCACTGACCTCCACTCTCTGAGCCCAGACACTCAGCTGGTTGCCCATCTGCATTACTGTCTGCACATCCAGCCCACACCTCGCCAGCATTTCAATGAAGAGAGTATCAAAAGCCTTACTGGAGTCTAGGTAGACAATATTTGCTGCTTTCCACTCAGTTACCAAGCCAGTCATTACACCATTTATCAGATTGGTAAAGCCGTGCTAAGCCCTCCAAATTATTTTTTGGCCTTACATGCATGTGGAAACGGCTTCCAGAGTCTTTCCTTTACCTTCATGGAGATCAAGGTGAGGCTGATAAGTTTACAGTTTCCTGGGCCCTCCTCCTTGCCCTTCTTGAAGATATGAGGGACATTTGCTTTCCTCCAGTCTTCAGGCACCTCTCCCAGTCATCATTATCATTCAAAGATAATAGACAAGGGTCTCTCAATGACCACTGGCAGCTTCTCCAGCACTCATGGGTGCATCCTATCAGGCCCCATGTATTTATGTAGGTCTGGTTTGCTTAAGTATCCTCTAATCTGTTTTTTTCTATCGAAGGTAAGTCTTTCTTGCTCCAGACTTTCCCACTGTTCTCTGGGTCCCCACATTTCTGAAGGAGGATCTATTAAAAAGTATGTACTCAGTACCAGTGGAAGAAACCATTCTTGAACTAGAAGGAAGCAATCCTCCAGTATCAACCAAGTCTCCTGAACCCCTTTTATCTCTAGGGCCGTCTCCCAGAGGATTATTCTAAGCATATCCCTCTTCTAAGGATCCTGAAGTCCACTTTTTTCATTTTTCTGAAAAAGCTGCTTCGTCTACTTCTTCCTGATCAGGCAGTGTGCAGCAGACACCCACAGCAACACCACCCACTAACCCTGATCCTCTAAGTGCTAGGCTGGCTCATCATCCTTTCCATGGAGACAAAGCTCCATGCAGTCCTGCTGTCCTCTCTCACAAATGCTGTCTCTCTCCTTGTCTTCCTAGCCTGCCCCTCTACAGAATCTGTATCCCTCCACTGCAGCACTGCAGGAGCATGAGCTACCCCACCAGGTCTCTGTGCAAGTGCAGTTCCCCTGCTGCAGGTATGGCTGTTGCACTGCACCAGGTAGATGTGTTCTATATAAGGAAAAGGGTCTCAGTTTCACCCCAGAACCTTTTAAGGAAGAACGCCAGAAGTTTCTGTGTCCTCCTGATTGCAGCTGGCTCGGTGCCAAGACAAAAACACTGATAGGACCTGTTCCTCAGAAATGTAGCTATTCTCGATTGGGCTGCTTGCCAAAAAACCCATCTAAATCGTTCAATACTTAAAGGAGCGCACGAGGCTTCTCAGCACATTTTCGAGGTGCTGTAGCAGGTGTGTGGGACTTGTCCCTACACCGTGCTAGGCTTTGTTCTTGGGTTTTGTATTATTTTCTTCTTTTATTAAAACCTATTTGCTTTTTCGAGACACACTCGATCATGCTGTCTCACTGAATATTTTAAGCCATATTCTGTGAGGTGCTGGACGCTCTCATAGGTATTGAACCCTCGTAGAGCTAAATACATCTGGGTCTTCGAGAAATTCAATACATGACTGTACAGGCACTTCAGAGAGGCATCCAAGTGCACTGAAAGCCCAGAAAAAGTAAGAGCTTTGCCCACCATGGTGTTCTGTGGGCATTTCTTTGTTCATGTGTATACACTTGGAGGTCCTTCAGTCATCTTTTGCTGTTTGCAGGGTCTGTCTTGACAATATCATCCTGCACCTTTTACTTGCCAACCACCACCTCACTTGAATGTGGCCATCACCTCCCACTCCTGTTATTCCTTCATAAAGCTCTTCATACCAGGTTACTCAGCCTGTTGGCTATGATGCATTTGCCCCCTTGGTCAGGGGAATTATCTCTCTTCTTAGACCTCAAATAGGTCCCATTGTCATAAAAGCCTCTGTTGTAGGTACCAGCAGCAGAACCAGAGTTTCAGAATGGCTAGGTCTGAGCTGGTCCCTGCCTTTAGGGAATCAAGGACAACCAGGTAACTCCTCATCTTTATTTCAAACCTGTTGCTAGAAAAGCCCCTCCTTTTATGGATTCTCTCTACACTAGGGAAATTAAATACATGCTCTTACTACTGCTGATTCCATGCTTACGATCTTGAAGAGGTCTGCTTTGGCTTCTTCATCTAGGTAACAAATTACATCATCCTGCTGTGATGTGACTCTACAGATAAGCATTCTGGGCAAATACTGGGCAACACCTAGTTTAGAAACATGAGAAATTGAAAATCCTCTGATTTCTAGTGATAATAAATATTTGTGCCTTTGGACCTACCAACAAGAGTTTCTATGTTGATATCTCATCCCGTCTTTAAAGCATGTGGGTTTTCTAAGTATATAAAACAAAAAAACCCTGAAATTCACCAGGCAGGCAGGCAGGCAGGCAGNGCTTTGGCTTCTTCATCTAGGTAACAAATTACATCATCCTGCTGTGATGTGACTCTACAGATAAGCATTCTGGGCAAATACTGGGCAACACCTAGTTTAGAAACATGAGAAATTGAAAATCCTCTGATTTCTAGTGATAATAAATATTTGTGCCTTTGGACCTACCAACAAGAGTTTCTATGTTGATATCTCATCCCGTCTTTAAAGCATGTGGGTTTTCTAAGTATATAAAACAAAAAAACCCTGAAATTCACCAGGCAGGCAGGCAGGCAGGCAGTGGAATGACATGGCCATTATCTCATGAATACAAGCCAGTGTTTTAACAGCAATCACATTGTTTTCTTTTCTAGCTATCATTTAACTGACTTTAAAAACAACAATTCATTTGGATAAATGTTCTAAGTCTCTATGTATCATTTAAGCAGGTATTAATGACCAGTTTATAATCAGAGTATATCATGCTGCCAATGGTCCCATATTAGTTTGACTTTGATCTGATACTGCTCTAAATTTCTCTGGATAATTTGATTATTTCAACATCAAAATATGTTTAATGAAAGTGTATCACTGGAATGATTGTGAAAATCTGCCTCTATTAAATGAATATTGATTATGGATTTATGATCAGCCACAAAACAAGTCTCAGGTGATTTTTTTTTTAAATTCCTGGAGAAAGTATTTTAACCAAAATGCTACATTTTTCATTTTTCATAGGAGCCCTTCATACAAGATGGCAAACTTATAGGCGTCTTTGGGCAGAAAATGAAAAGGAAGGTGACTTTAAAAACTAAAACCTCTGTCAGGAAGGACAAAGTTGAAATCAATCAATCCAGGTGAAGTAGCTTCTTTAGACTCCTACTGGAGGGCCAAGAAACTCTCTCGAAACGCTGGAATTTACAACATTTGCAGCATCTTACCTTGTACCCATCCCATAGTGACCCTCAATTCTTCCAGTCATTGTAGGAGCAATTGCTACTACCCATGGAGCAGAGGGAGGCTGTTATTACTGGGTGGAAGCCTAAGGCATAGGGGGAAAACAGTGGTGAATATTGCCTGTAGACATACATCACCATACAATGCAGCAAAAATTACAATGTGGAGAAGCCAAATTTGTTGTCATTGGTTTAAATTCTGTAACAGGATGAAAGACTTCAGCCACTGTCGAGCCACAAGCAAACATCACAACAGTCAGCCTTTCCATAGCCCCACAATTCACAAACCCCAGTATTTCTAAGACCAAGAGAAGATATTATAAACAAGTTCACAATCTCTTTTCCCATCGTCCCATCTTGGAATTCTCAAAAATCTTTGCTGAAACAAGTATTCATCTGGCTTCAAATTTTCATAAATAGTAATAATAATAAAAAAATCTCTGCATTTATGAGTACTAAAAGTCCATAAAGAAGTTATGTCTTACCACAGAATAAAATTCACTAAACACAATTTCCTCATAAATTCCAGAGAACACACTGAAATAGGATCACTTTGAAGTGGTGGTGACCAGTACCTTATAGACAGATGACTTTTATGAATGAATGAGGGAAACCAGAATCTTCTCTGTAGGTTTTATTGGTGTCAGGAATATTTTCAAGACCTATGTAGATGGCAGTCAGTGTGACTACTATCACTGACATGAGCTGGGTTTTCTGAGTGGCCTCCAGCAGGGCAGAGATTTCCCACAGGTCCTCTAAGACATCTGCATGAGTCTGAAGATGTCTTACTACCCTAGTACACCAGATTTGTCAAGACATGCTTATATTTTATTTAGGCAACTGGAACAAGTTCCACTAATCAGCAGAGTAATGGGATGCCAGAGCAAGGTTCAGCTCACATCCTAAAGCAAACACCAGATGGATGGTTCTCTAGGCTGCACAGACTAGAGTGACTTGCTGTCAGGAGAGCTTAGACACCTAGCACACACACAAAGGTGCCCACATTTAGATGTCTTAATTGCAGCTAAACTGCACAATCAGGGCAGGATCCAGCTGCTTGAGCAGCTCAGACCTGTCCAAAAGGGTACAAATCATTTTTCTCAAATCCTCCCTACACTGGAATAAAGTCATAATCTGTCCATCATCCTTTTTCCATGGCTGAAGGGAGTGAGTCACATCAAATGGCCATCCAAGCCTCTAGGGCAGGATATACAAAACAGCCTGGTTGTGCCTCAGCACACAGTTTATTCACATACCTGTCTTCATTCGGTATTCCCTGGGCCAGCAGCACAGACATTTCTGGGGATAAAAAAAAAAAAAAAAAGAAAAAAAATTCAATATCTGTGAAAGCCCCTATAAGCTTGAAATCAAGTTATATATGGTACTAATTAGATTTTGGCAAAGTCAATAGAATTACATTTTCTTTATAGAGTAAAAGCACTCGCCTGCTGTATACATAAATATGATGAAGATGCCCAGGACAAGTATTATCAAGCTGGCAAGCACTTTCACATAGGCTGAAAAACAATTACGCTTTTTCATCTACAACTTCTCAACATTATTTCTTCCTCCTCTTAAATAATGATGGCAACAGCCTGCACATTACCTACAGGAGTGGCACGGACAGCACACACTTAGTGGTGTCATTAATATTAGGCATCACTGGAATAGTTTTTCTCTTCCAACACATGACACTTGTTCACAAGTTTGAGACACTTGTAGGGTACAATTGGAATAGATGTGGGTGATTTAGACCCTTAACTGGGACTTCTTTTTAATTTTCCTTAAATGAAGAGTCTGGTCTCCACCTTTGACTTATAACAAGGGAATTATCTTGATTAGAAGATTAGATGACTGATTCCTTTGAGACAGACACAGAAAAAAAAATGTGCAGAAAAATCATTATTTAGGATCGTACAAGATTTTTCCTTTTTTTCCCTGCAATCTGGAAGATACTTCAACCTTTGGAAAACTCCAAAAAAAATCAAAATTCTTTAGCCTTTTAACAAAATCATATTTTTTAGCCTTGGTCATTGAGGAAAAAAAAATAATGACAAGTTCATGCTAACATAAAACATTAAGATGCCTAATAAAATCCCCCATATGTGCCATTAGAGGTACTGTTACTTTTGTTATCTTAACTGCCATGACATTTTAAAAAACCCAGTTTTTAAAAGGCCACTGCTGAAACACTGGCAAAGTCACAAAGGCACCTTAAATCACATTTCCTTTACCATGAAGGAATCAAATCCCTGAATATATTTTTACTGGCATGTAAATAAACTTACATAAAATAGGAAGCATTTCAGTGTTCTATTTACCCAGCCAAGGGAAAGGGATTTCTCTACTTGCTTTACAGACTCACTGGCATCAAGACAAGGAACCCTGTGTCCCCCCCGGCCAGCAGATCCCTCCTGGGGTCACCACTCAGTAAGGGAGAAAAGCAGCACTGCATCCTCCCTGCACAGACCTGCACTTCTCTACAAATCCATCCTGAAACACTGTGATGTTTTCTTATGGGTCGTTTGAATCAAGGATTGCAAAATGTCATGTATTTTCCCCTCTTTTGGCCAGAACTATTCATGTAATTCAGTCAGGATGCTCAGGAAACTCTGAGCAGCCTCAATGAAGCAGCACTTTTTTGGGAAAGAGATTTGTATGAAAAACAATACCGTTTTCTGTGCACAATAGTTCTTTCAGCGAAGCCTCATACTGAGTCTGAGTTAAAGGTTCCCTATGCCAGAAGAAACAATACCACACACCATCTTCCCTGCACTCAGCATGAATCTGCTACTTCAACAGTGAGTAAATTAAAATAAATGGAGAAATGCAGAGAAGTAAATGTTATAAAAAGTGAAATAACCCCGACCTCAGAAAAGAGTGCTGAAGGACATGCATACACTTATGTGTTTTGCACTTTTTTCATAAAGAGAAAGGAATTAGGAGGAGAAAAAAATAAAATGAGGGGCACATTGGGTCATTAATGGTGTGATCATAGGACAGCCTGGTTTGGAAGGGACCATAAAGATCATTTAGTTCCAATCCCACTGCTATGGGCAGGGATATTTTTCTAAAAATGAAAACATGCCCTTGCAGCTCATTTTGGTGTTCCTTGAATACCTTAAATTGTAAGTCAAGCACCTTTTTCTTCAGTTGGAAATTAAAATCTGTTGGGCAAAGATGAGTTCCTCTCTTGCAAGACTCTCCAGGCTGAAGAGTTGTAGGTCAGTAATTTTCCCCTTTCTGAGTTTCATTTTATCCCATTACCCACTTTCACATAGATACTGTCTTCATTTTAATTTTTTTTAAAATTCCTTTCTTATCTCTGGCTTTACACCTTTGTATTTTTATTCTTCATTATTATTTGTCCAAGCTTCTCGCAGAATATGCTGAGTTGGAAGGGACACATCAGGATCATTAAATTCACCCAGCCCCGCACAGCATCATCCCTATGCATCACACCCTGTGCCTGAGAGCATTGTCCAAACACTTCTTGAACTCTGTCAGGCTGCTGCTGTGACCACTTCCCTGGGGAGCCCTTTTCAGCACTCAATCACCCTCTGGGTGAAGAAGCTTTTCCTGATATCCAACCTGAACCTCCCCTGACACAACTTCAGGCCATTCCCTTGGATACTGTCACTGCTCACCACAGAGAAGAGATCAGTGTCTGCTCCTGCACTTTCCCTCATGAGGAAGCTGTACCTGCAATGAGGTCTCCCCTCAGTCTCCTCCAGGCTGAACAGACCAGGTGACCTCAGCTGCTCCTCACACGGCTTCCCCTCAAGGCCCTTCACCACCCTCATGGCCCTTCTTTGGACACTCTCCAATAGTTCAATATCTGTCTTATATTGTGGCACCCCAAACTGCCCCCAGCACTGGAGGTGAGGCCGTCCCAGTGCAGAGCAGAGGGGACAATCCCCTCCCTTGCCCAGCTGGCCGTGCTGTGCCTGATGCCCCAGGACAGGGTTGTCCCTCCTGGCTGCCAGGGCACTGCTGGCTCATGTTCCACTTGCCATCGACCAGGACCCCCAGGTCCCTTTCTGTGGCACTGCTCTGCAGCCTCTCATTCCCCAGTCTGTACATGCATCCAGGATAGTCCCATCCCAGGGGCAAAATCCAGACCTTTCCCTCATTGAACTTCATACAGTTGGTGATTGCCCAGCTCTCTAATTTGTTGAGGTCTCTCTGCACGGCCTCCCTGCCTTCATGGGAGTCAGCAGTTCCTCTCAGTTTTTTATCATCTGTGAACTTGCTCAGTATCCCTGAAAGTTCTCTGTCCAATTCTTGCACTGATCCAGTTAACTTTCTCCTGTTCAGTCAGTCCAGGTAGACTTCTTATATGAAAATCAGCTATTTTCAACAACAAGATTTTTAACAACACAGTATTTAAAGAATCACAGAATTACATAAATACAGATCTAACTTAGATGTGCATAACCCAAACAGGAAAGAGTAAAGGAAAATTGTCCATCCCACTTCTCTCTGAAGGTGCTCTTTTGCAGGTTTCTTTCTCCTTCATGGAGAAAACATGCCTGCTCTACATTTTTGTAAACCTCTTCAATAATTTTTCTGAGTAAACTTATTTCTGCCCCTTTACTCATAAAGACGTTGTTCTCATCTCTAACATGTCTCCTAGTCCTGTGGCTCTATGAGAGAAAGCTGAAACCAGCCCTCTGAAATGCAAGTACAAGTTAACTTATGAACACCAGTTTACATTTTGGTCAGAACTGAAACACTGATCAGTCCTTAGCTGCCTCCAAACAGGCTGATTTCTCAACAAATAACATAAATAGCCTGTCCTGGACATTTTTATAATAAACCTTTAAATAATTTTTGTTGGAATCTCGGTATTATTCCTGCAAATTCTCCTCCCACATTAGTCACACAGTTGATGAAGTTATCTTGGTTCATTTAGTATGAACAATGGGACGCCAGTCATCAGAGGAGGATGCAGAGGCACAAGGGCATCAATAACTCAAAATGAGAACAGAAAGACTGTGGCGAGCTTCATGGGCACAGGTCCATCTCTTTCTGCTTGAGATATGAGCATCACAAAGTTGGTCCATGTAAAGACATTAATCCCAAAATTAGAAGCCAAGTCTCACACGTGAACAATGTTAGTTTTCAGATAACTGTCTCACCCACAGAAGGAGCAGTCTGTGCTTACATACACCTCTCCTGGATCTTTTTAGTGATATATCTCATAAGCATGGAGTTCAAAAAGTACAAATTAGAAAACAAAAAAAGAAGAGGGGAAAAACGGCAGTGGATTTAACGTTAGCTTTTCATTTCACTTCACTGCAACTGGCTGCATTATCTTCATAATCACTGAAAGTGAAATCTGCAATGCATGTGTAGAATAATTTAAAGTTTGACGCAAACAAAATAAAGGTAGAATTGGCTATTCATAACAACATAGCCTTCAAGTCATAATAGGCTTCAGTGGAAGACTCTTGCTGACGCCAGTCTGAATAGTCCAGCAGAACACAAGACAGACTGAATACAATAGAAAGGTTGAGATTGGATTTGTAATATATAATTATTTTATATTTTACTGTATTATAAGTTTAAATTATCCACATCAGAGGTTTTAGTATTTCAAGTCTGTGTAGTAGAACGGAATTTTTTGCTCCCATTCTGACAGGAAAGGAGGAAGACAATGAATATGTACTGCAGAAGAGGAATAAAGAAAAGTACAGTTCTGTGACTGACCTATTTCAATATATTTACAAGTAGTTCAACATTTTAAACAAGAATCTTTTTATAATATAAAGTGGAAATGGAATTATAAAATCACTACAACTAGGTAAAAAAACGAAACCTGGGGTAAAGCTATGTGCTGGCACATTGAGGCACTCACACAGGACACTGCCTGCAACAGGAAAGAACATACTGAACCCACATCAGGGGACACCTCCCAGATGCAGAGCTAATATTAATGGAACGCAAAGATTAACAGATCAAAATTTTAAAAGGATTTTGTTTCAAAGGAAGCCCTTTGGAGCTGCACTTTTGGAGGTGTCTGTGGTCCAGAACCATAGGCATGACCTGCAAACCTGCCTCCTCATAACGACCGAGAAGAAAGGGAAAGCCCATTCCCAATTAGCTCTGTCCCATTTTAAGAATTATATGTATATTATGGAAGTAGAGACATTGTAGTGCACCATCTCAGGGTATTTTATGCTGCAGTATACAATGTGGCTGTGGTATAGGGGTACATACCCTGATTCTCAACACAAAGCACCGAAGAGAGCACCACATTGCCATTTGAGCTAGGACCAGCACCAGCTACGCTGCAGCCTTACAGATGTGCCCAGCCTATCTGTACTCCTGCTGGTTTGAGTAAAGTTCCCTCAGCACATGAGCAGTTCAAGCCCACTGGGTTCTCTGGTGAGTTTTTCACCCTTGAGGGTTTTTGAGACCTGACTGGACAAAGCTTTGAGCAGCCAGGTCAGACCTCAGAGCTGTCCCTGCTCTGAGCAGGAGGCTGGACTAAAGACCTGTCAAGGTCCCTTCTATCCTGAATGTTTTTAATAATGTACCTAGCCCATGACAAAGCCTGTACTGCTTTAGCTGATCCTGCCATCAGTGCTCAGGTGGAGATGATGATGTAGTCAAATTCAGGCTTGTTCCTCTCTGCTACAGTCAAATTTCTAATCCCAATATAGACTTTGAGCTCTGAAATGGAGTAACTATGGCAAATGTGAGCAAAGACCCATCTCTTTTTTTTTTTTTTTT
>VYZR01104960.1:18906-37346 GCA_013400675.1 Oxylabes madagascariensis
TTTTTTTTTTTTTTTTTTTTAAAAAAAAAAAAAAAAAAAAAAAAAAAAAAAAAAAAAAAAAAAGGCTGACAAGACCAGCTTGACCAGTCTTTCTCCAAGGGCCAAAAGGGAAATTTTCTCCTTTTTTTTCTCCTTTTTGGCCAAAGGGGTAATCTTCTGAAGAACTAATAGGGTTTAGATACTTTAATATCCTTGAGTTGAAACAGGAGCCATAATCTAGAAGGAGGTTTTTCTTTTTCAATATGGGTTGAGGTTTTCTGCACCTCACCACTTACGCTAAATAGTGGTTCCAATTCCCACTTCCAATGAGAAATAAATATCACTTGTTTGGCTGCAGCTATCCTTGGTGATAGCTGCAGGAAAAAATGAGGGTCATCTTTTTTGGGAAAATGAGAGCTATGGTGATAGAAACTATCACACAATACCACAGATCTGCCAACTGATGACGACCAATAAAAGAATTTTCTATTGAAAATGGACAGTGAATATGCAGAAGGCTGGATCCAGTCAGATGCAGTTTCTAGAAGCATGTGAAGTATCTGAAAACTGTACTTGGTTTGATCAGAATCTAGTTCTTGTTCTTCACAGTAATTTGTATGGCAGTGCTGTGTTTGGATTTGTGATGAAAACAGCGTTAATACATTGTTATTACTGTGCAGAGCCTGCACAATGTTAGGGACTTTTCTGTCTCTCACCCCACCTCAACCCACCCCAAAGGAGTTAGGAGAGGACACAGCCAAAACAGCTGATCAGAGAGGTATCCCACACCGTATGGTGTCACGTTCAGTATGTAAAGCTGGGGTAAGAAGGAGGAAGGGGCAGGGGGACATTTGGAGAGATGGGCTTTATTTTCTGAAGTCACCATTAGGGGTTGTGCAGCCTGGCTTCCCTGGAGATGTCTGAACACCTGCCTGCTCACAGGAAGCGGTGGATGAGTTCCTTGTTCTGCCTTGCTGGTGTGTGCGGATTTTGCTTTGCCTGTTAAACTGTCTCTATCTCAGCCCACGAGTTCTCTCACTTTCACCCCTCTGATTCTCTCCCCAATTCCAGCGAGGGAGAGTGAGTGAGCGGCTGCCTGGGGCTGGGCTGCTGGCTGGGCTTCAACCACAGGAAGGCAGACAGAGAGCAATGAAGAGAACGCCCGGGCAACAGGAAGAGGTCCTGAGCGGAGGAATTATTGGGGAGGATTTTAGGCACGGTCCTGTTTAAACCCCTCCTTTTCCTTGACGGCCGCTGCGCTCCCCGGCGCGGCGCTGCCAGCAGGCGGAGCGCGCCCGCCGAGGATGCGGAGCCGCGGCTCCTGCAGGGAAACCCCCGGTGCGGGTCCCTCCGGCGGGGCAGGCAGGCTGTCCGCTCCTTTCAAGGACGGGTAAGAGTATACCTGCAGGAAACCCCAGAGACAAAAGCAGAGCGCGTTGTTTCCTCAGCCCAGCGTGCTAAAGACGCTCCGATGTAGCACAGCAGGTGGGATTTTGCCAGATTTGTAGGAAGAAGATGTATGGGAAGGGGTCTCCCTGGACTTCGGAGTTTCTTAGTGCCTTCTGCATCTCATTTCAAGGCACTAACACAGTACAGCACATGATGCTGCTTTGCTGCTCCTGGCTGATGTGACTCCTCCAAGCCCTACTGCCTCAGGTCGAGCACAGAAAACCTTACTAACAGCACTGTTCTCTGTCCCTTGGGGACTCATATTGAGATCCCAGGATATTTCTTTGTTCTACTTGTACTCTGTGAGCTGTCCTTAATTTACATTTTCATGGGCTTCTTCTCTTCCCACCCCTGCTCCTATGTGCCACTGCTCCCGATCCCTGTGCAGTGGAACAAAGTAATTCCTACACTGGTAGGTGAACAGCCACGCTTGGAGTCACCTCTTCACTGCGGGCATGCACAGAGCCCTAGGTGTGTTGCACTGTAGAGGATGCAGGCATCCAGGTAGCCAAGAGCATTATCCAGGAGCTCTAGGGAGTTCATCCAGGCTCAGTGCTCCCCAGCATCAGAATAAAACACACATTTAATTGTCTCTCAGAGCTCCCAAGCATCAGAATAAAACACATATTTCATTGTCTACTTCGGACACAAATGGTATGACACTGGGATAAACACAAATGAAAGAAGAGGGGCTAGCAGACCTCCAACTTCCCCAGCCTGTATGCCCACATCGTGGCTTTTTTTAGGATTGTGCTTGTTCCAAAGATAATACAATATATATAGCAAGCTTCTCTGGACCTGGTTTTCTTTTTGTACGAATTTGTCCACATTGAAAATGCATTATATAGGATTATTCACCAAACCACAAAATTTCCTCATGATGCAATGTCCCATATAGTGAACAAAGATAAATTAGACTTTGCTGAAATGTTCTGCTAACCTTATCAGTCTATCATGTTACAAAATCTTGTCAATTGCATCAGATTTCAGAAGCACTCAGCTTTTTCAAAAACTCTCCTTCTTTTTTGCTTTTCTGATGAGTACAGGACTGAATTGCACCATTGCACTTCTGGATCCTGTTTACTGCTTTACCACAGTCTTAAGTAGTGGCATGACTCATTTACAATACGTACCATTTTGTGGTGAAGCACTATAATATTGACTGTTTATATTTCAGAATTCTCTCTCATCCAGTGTGGCTTTTTCTAGCCCTGAAGATAGATTGTGTATTCTCCTGGGGCCTCACATAATGGAAGTACAGTATTTTCTTTTTGCACTTTAAGCATGTAAACCCAAAGTAAATATTTCATCCAAAGCAGTTTGCTTCCTATACCACAACTTACAAAGTAACAACTTGTCCCATCTATCTCTATTTCTAAGCCAAATGCTTGGAAATAACTTACTTTGAGGCATTTCCAAAGCCTGGCAGGAAGGGAAAGTCGCAGAATTGTCAGTCATTGCATTCCAGGTATGTTTTAATACCCCAAATTTGGCAGAGGAGAGGGAAATACTTACCTGCACAACAGTATCAGCTACAGCAAATGGCTGGATCCAGTCCCTCAAATAATCCCTTTTTGCAGTTTTCACCTGTACATGTATCACTTCCAGAAAACAGTACCTCACAAAATGGGCTGAAGAAGCGATCTGTCACACAGGAGGGGTTTTATTTTTTGTTTTACACAATTTTTCATTTACTTCTCAGCTTAATGTGGACAGTCATGTTGATTTCATATCCATTTAATCAGATTAATTTAAAATATTTTTCTGTGAACAACTGTAGAACACATCCAAACAATGCCTTACAATTACTGCTCCAGGACAGCATCCAAGCAGCCAGTGGTGAGTGTTTGGTTCAGACCAGGGGCTTTCATGGAGAGATGAAAAAGAGGCAGAAAGGGATATAATGAGGGTTGCCTGGAGAACAGCCCTTGCAAGGGCATTGAGCTGGATAAAAGAGTTTGTCCAGGACCACATCAACCAGCACAAAATGCATGGACTCTGAGCAGTCAAGAGCCAGCAATCAGAGGGAGAAAGAGTTTGATGGAAGTGACAGACTGAGCCATGAGCAGGAGGGACAATGCACCAAAGAGACAAGAGGGTGCAGTCTGTGACAAGTTCATAGAGTGGGGTTTGTAAGTTTAGTTTTGTTTTAGTCAGTCACCTTTGGTCAAATTGCAGACGGTTTCTGTAAGTCAGTGGATTTCCCTCAATCAATATGCCTCAACTTTTTATATATTTTTTTTTCCTTCAAATATCCATGGCATTGCTTCACTCTGAATAGGGGGACAGAAGTCCAGCAACAACGTTCCAGAATTGTTGGGCAGCTGTTCTTAAAACAGAACTTGGCAACTGAACAAGCAAAGTGTTACTGGCTTTAGAAAGGGGATTTTAGCAAAACTGCAAACATTCACATAACCTTGTGGCTGTCCACAGGCACAGCCTCCAGCAGCTGGCAGACTTCAGCTGTGCTGGGCAGTAGCACTACCACACAGGCACCCACATCCCAGTGCCCCATAAAATCATAGAGAGGCTTAGGTTAGAAGGGATCCTAGGGATCATCTAGTTCCAAGCCCTTGCTGTAGACAGGGACATTTTCTGCTAGCCCAGGTTGCTCAGGGCCTCTTCCAACCTGGTCTTGAACACTTCCAGGGATGGGGTATCCACAGCTTCTCTGGGCAACCTCCTCCAGTGTCTCATAGAGGTGTCTGATGTTGCCCTGTTCCGTTGTGTTACTCTCAGTTGTTTCAAGACTGACAAGTAATTGCTTGATTCATTACAAGTCTGTACACAGTTTCTGATTTCACTTTCATAAGGTGCCTGCAAAAGCCACAAAATCTGTCAAAAATGGCCAAGTCCTCTACTTTCCATACTCCCTCCAAATCTGAATGATTTCTTAACCTCCTGATGGAGGTTCCTCCGCATGTCAAAACCATGTTCGACAAAGGGAATGAGTTCTTTAATTTTCCATAAACTAACACTCATTAGACCCAAAAAACACTATAAATGATTCTCCTTAAATGAAGATTAAGAAAAGATTCTACCTTATTAAGGCCGATCACAGAGCACTTCCAAAATCTGCACGACAGTCAAGGCAAGACACAGAACAGTCTTACAGGAGCATGGTTTTGCCTAGGAACCAAGTAATGGCTCACTGAGTAGTTTAATATATTACAATGAGCACAGTCACTGCC
This sequence comes from Oxylabes madagascariensis, assembly GCA_013400675.1. NCBI lineage: Eukaryota > Metazoa > Chordata > Aves > Passeriformes > Timaliidae > Oxylabes > Oxylabes madagascariensis. Next base: position 23,526 of record VYZR01104960.1, read on the forward strand.
TGCACAATGCGTGAATGCACAGAGTAAACTACATCTCTGCTTTCTGATCTTACTGGAAAAGCTTCCCTGTAGACAGAGATCCAGATCTCGCCTGTGGAGATCTTGCCTGAACACAGACAGTGAGTTTGTGGTCAATGATGACGTGTGATTTAGAGGGAAAGGCCAAGCCTGGAACCTGAAGGGAAGCTGTGAGGATTCACACTAACAAAAAGTGCTTCTTCATGGCAGTCTGCTGACTTTGTTTGCAAAGCCATGAAGAGGAGTTTCTGGAAAGCCATGGGTTCAGCTGGAAAAGAAACAGAAAAAAGGCACAAGGGATTCTAATGTGGTTGAGAAAAAACAAAGTGTTCAGTGCAGCAGATCTTAAAACTTTAAGATCATAGCTTAAAGTTCAGGGCTAGAAGCTTTTCCAGCTGCTCAGGACCTGCATCTCACCCTTCTTTCCTCACAATGATGCTCAGTGAGGTCTGTGGTGTTCCACATAGCATCATAGTTGCCAGCACACGAATATGGGAGGCACAAGATAGAAGAGAACATTAGCAGAAAAGAGCAGAATGGGGAGCTCATATTCTGTGGATAAAAACCCTCCAAAACTTCCACCACATCTGGGACAATACCTGAGGGTTGTATAGTGTTTTCAGTCGGGCTTCCCCATCAAAGAAAGCCTGCCACTCCAACCTCTTCTAATAGCCAGGAATTTCAGTAATGCCAAGCAACAACTTGTCAGCCACTCCCCACTCAAGCTTTCATTCTCCTGTTCTTCACACATACACAGTGTGCACAGCACACAGGACATGCTGCCTTGCTGAAGGAGCACATCAGTACTTCCCCTATCAGGATCATGAGACAAGGGCATTTTCACTGTGGTTTTCTTATGTCACAAGTCAGCCCCATGACACAGCTCCCTGTTTCCTTTGTCATGCCCCCCCCCATAGTGCACCTTTGCACAAGGCTGCCTACTTTACCTGCGTGCAAACCCACTTCTACCATGCTTTTGGTTTGGAGTGCAGCTCAAAGCATGACTGTTGTTTCCACACAGTGGTTGAACTAGCCTTTAAAAGTCTCTGCCGAGGAGAATCCTCATGGCACACACCCCATCAGGCTGTGCACATGAATCCAGCCTTACAGATGTGTATAATGATTAAGGTAGAAATTACTTTTCCTCCTGCCATACATCAGTGCCTCTCCACTTACACAAATGCATCTGAGCTCTTTATCTACAGACTTGCAGAACATAGAACTCTTCATGTTAAGTATTCCATGATGGATGTTGATAAAATCTGATGCTCTTAATGAGCAGGAAGTCACTCAGAATAGCCAGAGAATTTTATTCTTATTCTTTAGATCGAGTACTTCCCCATTAGTGGGAAATTCATTGAAACACATTGAAATGTTACATTATTTCTTGCACTGAAGTGTTATTTCACTCCCTAATAGAATCCAGTTCATCTGAACTGCTTTAAAGTCACATCTAAACAGATTCCAAAATACCAGCACCCTAAATGGGAATAGGGAGATGGGGAGCAGAACGAAGCTCCCATAATCCAAGGAGACCTGCTACACCACTTAGTCACACAAGTCTATGGGGCTGAATGGGATTCACCTGAGCACACTGGGGGAACTGATGGAAGTACTCATTGAGACACTTTCCACCATTTCACAGAGTCACAGGTCAAGATTTAAAAGTGCCACCAGCAGGCCATCTAGTCCAACATCCCTGCTCTGGGTGTTGTTTACCTGGACTTTAGTAGAGCTTTTGAAACTGTCTCCTGCAGCATTTTTGGAGAAACTGGCTGCTCATGGCACAGATGAGTGCATTGCTCAAGGGGTAATAAACTGGCTGGAAGGCCAGGCCCAGAGAATGGTGGTGAATGGAGTTACGTCCAGCTGCTGGATGATCACAAGTCGTGTTCCCCACGGCTCAGCACTGGGGCAAGTTGTGTTTAATATCTTCAAAAATCTGTATGAGAGGTTCAAGTGCACGCTCAGTTTGCAGCCAACACCAGGTTGGGCAGGATATCGATCTGCTGGAGGGCAGAAAGGCTCTGCAGAGAGATCTGGACAGGTTGGTTTGATGGGTCAAGGCCAAGGGTATGAGTGTCAAGAAGGCCAAGTGTCAGGTCCTGCCTTAGAGTCACAACAACCCCAGGCAGCAGGGTAGAGAGGCTGGAAAGCTGCCTGGAGGAAAGCCCCCTTGGGAGGGGCTGGTCAACAGCAGCTGAACATGAGCCAGTGTGCCCAGGTGTCCAAGAAGGCCAGTGGCATCCTGGCCTGGATCAGCAATAGTGTGGCCAGCAGGAGCAGGACAGTGATTGTCCTCCTGTACTCAGCACTGGTGAGGCTGCACCTCACATCCTGTGTTCAGTTCTGGGCCCTCACTACAAGACCCTGAGGTGCTGGAGCGTGTCCAGAGAAGGGCAACGGAGCTGGTGAAGGGTCTGGAGAATGAATCACAGGAGTGGCTGAGGGAGCTGGAACTGTTTAGCCTGGTAAAGAAGGCTCAGTGGGGACCTGACAAGTAAAGATGAGACAGACACCAGAACATGCAGCCAGGTCTTGATGCAGTGGCAGAAATTCTGCTGAAAATCTGGTGGTCATGGCAGGGCAGGGACACTTCCTTGAACCTGTGTTTTCAAATGCTTATCTTCAAGCACAGGGAAATTACCATGCTCCCTCAATGCCTAACGTTTTACCCTTCCCAGCACTGTTAATAATCCTATATCATAAATTCCCAGCAGTGATGAAATCAAGTGCAGTGAATGGAGCATCCATTGCATCAGCCCAGTGTTTTCTCAATTCAGTCTCAGAATGGAGATTTCATGTGTCAGATGTTGTAGCAGCAGATTTATCTCAGTTCCTGTGAAATTCTGTCTGTTATAGAGCAAGGCCAGAGATTTAAATGATTTAGTGATCACAGACAAATTCCTTGATTAGTTCTGCCTGACAATAAACCTGATCCTGTATTACCTCCACACTGCATTATGCTGAAAGAGCCGTTGTGATGCTGAATGTACAGATGCTATAATAAGTCACGTGTGCCATGGGGAAGTGCTAAAAACCCCACACAAATCCCATGGGCACAGCTCAGTCAAACACTACATTAACACTTTCAACTGTGACTGTCTACCTCTGTACTACGGGATAAAGGGTATTTAATAGACTGCATTTCCTGGAGCTTGAAAAGCTGCTCCAAAATATACAAAAAGCTAACTCCGCTTGGTTATAAAATCATACCAAAGTAGAAATATTAACAAATTCAGGGAAAGTGAGTAGTTCCTGACATAGCAGAAGCTAACACAGTCCCCTGCTGGAAAAATATTGCAAAAACATGCTATTTCTGTATTGTTCATCTGTCTACTGCAAACACACAGCTCTCATAGGCTGCTTGACAGATGAAACGTAGCTAGCAATACACTAAGAAAAAAATAAATTGTTTGGGGAATCTCACCAGGCCTACATATTACAGCAGAATGGACATTAAGAAAAGCTTTGTCCTGGTTTTATTTGGGACCGAGTTCATTTTTGTCTTACTAGTTGGTACAGGGCTAAGTTTTGGATTCAGCAAAATGTGCTTCCTTGCCCAGGCTGGTTAGCATCACGTTATTGGAAAGCCAGCAGATACGCCTGCAGGTGTGCACACCCAAACAAATGGGGAATGGGACGGATTCAAGACAGTGGATGGGGAAAAGAATATCACAGAAGTGAGCTCTGCCATGCATAAAGGAGAGCCTGTACACATTCAACAGAGAAAGGGAATGAGATCAGGGAGAATGTGCAGGAACTAAGGGGAGTACCTGAGCAAATTTTGGACTGTGAAGACCTGCACTAAGTAATTGGTACCACAGTTGTAACTATTCATAGTAACTTGTAGAACTGTAGCTCTCATTTCTAAATCACAAGATTTAGATTAAGGCCTGGACAGTGGTTTTAAGGCAGCCACTCAAATTATTGGAGAGCTCAGGACGTTAATTTAGTTCCAACTCCAGGCTCAGCTCCCCTTCCAAGACACTATTTGACTCGTGTATTAAAAAGAAAGCTCAAGTGCTGAGCACACAAGGTAAAATATGGGAAGCCTTCATCCCTTTTCCAGATGATGAAGCATGTCTTGCAGAGCAAATTCATCTCAAATGTCATCTCAGCATTTCTCCAAAGTGCGAACTCCCCTTTGCTGGGACTCTTCAGCATCAGCACTGCGGGACTTAGGGAGTATCTACAGATACACACACACACATTAACCCACACCACCCCTGACCATTGTAGGTCTCTCACTCCCATAATCAAGGGTTACATGCTCCTTCTTTTCTCTTCTCATGACTATCACAGCAAGAGAAGGTGTCCACTCAAAGTGGGTAGCAGCGTTCTGCACATGAATTTCTGAGCCTGGAAGGTGTAGCAGGTCCAACAGGATGTAACTGAGACATCCCTTGAACAAGCAGGACACAGCTAAGTGTCAGACAAAATGGTAGTGCCTTGAGGAACACCCATTTTAGAGTGCAGCAGTGAGGGAAAGTGCAACAAAAACCCCTGTGAACACCCGGGTTGGAGGGGAACAAGGTGCCACAGGTGCTGGAGACGGCTCCCCTGCAGCCTGTGGAGAACACCAGAGTGAAGCAGGTTTTCCCCTACAGCCCATGGAGGACTCCACACTGCAGCAGATGCACTGAGGGAATCTGCAGTCCACAGTGAGCCCTCAGTGGCAGGAACTGCAGCCCAGGATGAACCCACCTTGGAGCAAATCTATCCTTGAAGGACTGCCAGCTGTGGAGAAGACCAACACTGGAGCAGGGAAAAGCATGAAAGGGGAGCAGGAAAGAGGAATTGTTACAGACAGACCAAAACCCCCATTCCCACACTCCTGCACTGCTTGGTGGGGGGAGAGGGGAAGACAGAGGCAACAGAAAAGGGAGAGTCAAGTTCAGTCTAAGAAGTGGGGTAAGGGAAAGGTGGCTTAGTTTCTCTGTTTGCTAACAGTAAGAAATCAGTGGTTTTTATCTCAATGCACAAGCTTTTCCATCTTATTCCTTCCTCCATCTTCTGCTGAGGGAGAAGAGTAAGCAGTTGCATGAGGGTCTGGCAGCCAGCAATGGCCAACCCACAATAAAAAACATCCAAAAACAAAAATCCCCAAAACAGTTCAGGTGACAAGGAAATGACCATTTTAAATTGTGTAAAATACCCATCTTTACAGTGATGAACCCAGAGGAAAGTTGGAAAGTAAGACTTCTGAGAATAACTATAAACTACTACAATTAGAGTCCTCTGTTCTAAGTATATCTCCTTGCTGAACTATGCTGTAATAAATGTATCATTTCACACACCCAAGATGTTACTGATCCCTTCAAATGCCTTGTCCAAAGACTGAAACCATCTTTTCAAACAAATGTCTCCCTGCACTTTCCCTAACCCATCCCACCATCTGTTATAAAGCCATACTGATGATTCTGCTGCCATAAAAATCATCCCTCTCCCCTATTTCAGGCAGCACCAACCACAAAAAGTCTCTATGACACACACATCACTAATTTCTGTCTATTCAAATAAATCATGCATATTTTAGTCAACAGATGCAGTTTCTAGTGTTTCTTGCTTTCTATCCTTTCACTATTTTCTGTCTTTGATTTCCTCCATTTCTTACATTACCTGAGCAGGTCAGATTGCCAAACAAAGTGAACATTTCTCAATGTAAGACAGTTAAGATCCTCCTTCTCACCCATCTCAACAACCCTTGCTTTGTTGTTTTTTTGGTTTTGTTTTTTTTTTTTTTCCAGGCATCAATTTACTATTATAAAAGACCATGAAAATGCTCTTTCAAGTCAGTATAGCAGCTACTAAATTGGAGAGATGGTTATTTATATGAAATGCAAAAAAATTAAAGCAATTTCCCTTCTTTATCTCACAGCCCACATATTAGATGAAATGTAAGACTTCATATGGTAGGGGAAAAAATTCATGATTTAATTACAATGTAGCATAAACGCTTTAGTAGTGGATACCAGGATATTATTGCGACATCTAAACTAGAGTTCTCCACAGACACTGTAAACAGACACTCTAAATTCCCTAAATGATTTGCATTAAAAAGGTTTATACAAAAGCAGACAGTTATTCAATCTTTAGGATGTCATGACATGGTGAGACAAACACACATACATCAGTAAGTACAGAGAAATGTTATGCTACATTTTGGACAGTTCAGAACTGAAAGTGCTTCACATCTATAGGATAAGAAATGGCTTCATCTCCTCATCCCTAAATGATGAGAGCAAACAAACAACCCTTTAAAAGGTTAAATAAACAGTGCCCCATTTATCCATGCTTATTTAAAGTTTCCAACAATTCAGAAGGTCCATGGTGACATTTACAATCTATATACACTGTAACAAATTGTCAGTGAAAACAAGTTCAGGTACTTCTTGGTTCCCGAAAGTTGTAAGCTGCTCTCTGCATTAGAGACAAAAGCTACTTACAACACTAGGTCAGTTTTCTGTTTCTTCTTTTTTTTTTTTTGTGTGTGTGTGTGTGTTTGTGTAAAAATTAGTCCTCCCAATCCACCTGGAATAAAATAAGTCCCTAAGTCCTGGTCATATTTAACAACTCCTTCCTCCCAGTGTTTAAGGCATGTTCCTTAGATGTCAATGTAGGGGTACTGTCAGAAATTATAATATCACAGGTACTAAGAGTCAGCAAATTTACATAGCAACACCACTCTTTACATATCATGCAAAAGAAATTGTTATGATGGAAGTTGTTCCTGAGTTAAAATTCGCTAAACGCTGCTAAGGTTAATGTTTTCCTTTTATACTTCTTCCTCTGGAATGTCCTTTCGCATATGCTCAATTGAAAACTAAAAATCACTCTGAAAATACCCTGGATGTCAGAAAGTGAAAATGTTAGCAAAATTCTAATTATATTGGCTTTCCCAAGTCTAAATTTGGCCATGATAATATGCATTTTCAGGGGTTAGTATCACTTAGTTTTTAGCAAGGATATTTTCTAAATGCGAAGATAAATATAATATCAGTCCACAATTTTGCATAACCACAAACATCAAGGAAAGATTTTGGTAGCAAGAATTAACAAATTTAAAGTTCTGTGAATATATGTAACTCAGTTAATGTAGATGATTTTCATTTTCTCCTCCTTTAGAATTAAAGGAAAACATTTTTAAATTGTAGGAACACAAGACACCAACAAATATATTCAGCTTTCTAAAAGAGACAACTTGTCTACTCAGGTTATGAAGCATCCATTCCTACAGAATTGTTTCTCAAGTATGTACTCATTGACAGAATTTCCTATTTAAGAAAGCTATTCTTGACTGAAAAAAGTGGGTAGCTTTAAAAGTAGATTTTTCAATAGATTCAAAATGTGCATGACAATTCTTATAACCCAAATCATCCTGGCTCCAGCTCACTAAAGTTCGTACAAACATTTGTTTAAGTCTGAGCATTACATTTAGCAGGAGTTAAAGGGCACTAGAAAATCAGAATGACAAAATGTGTGACTCAAGTCTGTGCTATACCTGCAGTTCTGACTCAGCTGAACACAAACCCCTCAGAAAGCTGCACAGTCTGGAGTTGAATCTAAAGTTTGATGAAATCCATGAAAACAATGAGCTTTAATGGGATTAGTATTTTAAGTGCTCCATCTGAAGCTCAACGTTTGCAGTGGTGCATCATCTGTCTTAAATACAATAAACCAGAGTGATTGCACCTATCAGACTAGGGAATTAATGTTCCTTTATGTATTTTAAAATCTGTCAGCAGTGCAAATTATGAATTACAGTACGATTAAAAAAAAATCTTACTTCCACATTTCTTTCCATTTAAATCCTAGTAGGACAGAAATCAGCAACATGCAAAGAAAACAGGGTGGAAAAGGAATGACCGCTTCCACAGTATGGGAACTCCAAACAGAGAGTCTTATATAGTGGCATAGAAACAAAGCTCTGAATGAATTTTGGCCTAGCCCATGTGTCTTATGCACAAAGGTTAGCTAAAATTTAATTGCTGTGACCATAAAATATAAATAGCAACAATTTATTCACAAAATTCTGGATTAAATTGATTTTTTTCCTTTAGCAAACTGTATGATCTGTTATCAGCCAGCTGTATGTTTAAGCACAACAATAGAAAATGTAGTACATAAACACCTAAAAATCACAGTCATAAAAAGCAGGCAAGTACATCAGTCTTTTGGTGGCCAAAGCACAACAGATTAGTCTGCCAAACAAGTGTATGTGAACGTAAATTGTGGACGTTAGATTTGTTAAAAATTGTTTCGACTGTCAATAAACAATTTCCTGTATTTTAATACTGTTCTTAAGGAACTGTAAACTGTTTTAAGTAACAGCAAAGGATTTAAATATAGTGGTAATTAGGAAAAATAAGGGTTTAAATTTGCATGTGTGGTGAGTGGGTAATTTGGAACTAATTCATAATTATCCACAAAGAACTCTGACCTTTCTTAGGTTAGACAGTACTGCCATCATTTCTAACACTTGTGACCATTATAATAACACAAGAAAAAAACCCCAACATATCAGCCCTGATACATCAATCACATATGCATTCTAAATTACAGCTATTTACATGAAAATATATATATTTAATTAAAAAGCCACTGAAAAACATGGACTTCTAGTCAGGTGCTGCACTTTCTGCAAAATGAGGTAATTTGGATGCAAACAAATTAAGTTGAGTAGAGTTCAGGATCCACGGTCTCCATGCTTAAAGTACAGATTGCTTCAGTAAATGGCTTGACTCTTTCTGTATGTTCAGAGCAAGAAATCACTAGATCCAGTTAAATCCTGTTTTATAGTGCTCTTGATGCAACACTGACTAATGTCAGAAGGCTTCCCAGCTCAGTTTTACAACTGGTCTTTCAATAGAAAGAAGAAGGGGGAAAGAAAAGTGGTTATAAGTTGGTTTCATCCCAAGATGGATCATTCATATTCTTTAAAACTTTTCTAACAAGCTTCTCCAAGTCCTTGCGAGCTCTTTGTTCCTCTTCTAATGACTTCTTCATCTTTTTGTTATCCTGTTTAACAGAGACAGAGATATTACTGGTTTGTTCTGGGGGCTTTTAACAGATCTGACTACACATACACTGTCAATTACAAACTCTGAAGGCTCTTCTCAGTAAAACCAATATTAGTTGTTCAAAAGCAAAGTTTCTATTAAATCTTCACAAGCTACACAGTTATTTCACACAATGCAACAAAAGCTACCAAATGGAAACTGAACTACTTCCTATTTGTACTTAGGGGGCCTTTATACAGCAAGTGCTAGTAACAGATGGCCACTAATCTTGAATTCTTCTCCTCAAATCTGATCAATGAGGAGTAGAATATATTTGTTGCTAATGGAGAAGGGAAATGGAGCAGTAAGCAAACTAAATACCCCCTGTATGAACCTCCTGTGATTTTAACTGGTTTCAATCTCCAAAAAGCTTCTTAAAACTTTATGCAAATTAATTTGCCTCATTAGGAATGTAAAGAGTTGAAAGGAGTATGCTGAAAACCATGACGTTCCCTGGAAAGTGTTTTGTGACTAAATTTTAAACTAGACTGATGACTACCAGCAGTGTAAGAGAAGTCTGAATTTCAAGGAACACCGTTCTCCACATGTATACTAACATGTGAGTTCTCACTGTTTAGTGCCATCAGGCAATGTTGAAATAAATGAACAACAGGACCATAAGGATGACAGGGACCAATCCACAGGAATGTTTACACTACTTAATCCTGTACAGGTCAAGGTGATGCTGGAAACAGTAGGGAAGCAACTAGAAGGTAAAGTAACATTGAAATAAGACCCCAAGACAAGTCTAATGGTGTTTAACAAACGCAGGCCTTCAATCCACGGGTCCAACTGGACCCCCATTAGCTGTAATTTACAGACGCTTTAGAAATAGGATGGGATCATAGAATCATAGAATCTGAGTTGAGTTGGAAGGGACTCATCAAGATCATTAAGTCCATCTCCTGACCTTGCACAGGACACCCCAAGAATCACATCATGTGCCTGAGAGCATTGCACAAATGCTTCCTGAATACAGACACACTTGGTGCTGTGACCTGGGGTGCAGGGCTACCCAGGGATCCTGTTCCAGGGCCCAATTATCCCCTGGGTAAAAAACCTTTTCCTAATATCCAACCTAAACCTCCCCTGACTCAGCTTCATCCTGTTTCCTCAAGTCCTGACACTGGTCACCAGATGATACCTGCTCCTCTTCTTCCCCTTGTAAGGAAGTTGTAGACCACAATGAGGTCTCCCCTCAGCCTCCTCTTCTCCAGGCTGAACAAACCAGGTGACCTCAGCCCTTATGGCTTCCCCTCAAGGCCCTTCACCATCTTTGTTGCTCTCCTTTGGATACTTTCCAATAGTTCAATATCTTTCTTTTATTGTGGCACCCAAAACTGCCCCCAGCACTCGAGATGAGACCATCCCAGTGCAGAGCAGAGAGGACAATCCCCTCCCTTGCCCGGCTGGCCGTGCTGTGCCTGATGCCCCCAGGACAGGGTTGGCCCTCCTGGCTGTCAGGGCACTGCTGGCTCATGTTCCACTTGCCATTGACCACCATTCCATGGCACTGCTCTGCAGCTTCTCATTCCCCAGTCTATACACACCACCACAGTCTGTCACCTCATTAACCCCATTCCCTCCTCAAGTCTGTTGAGAAACTTGGAAAGCTCATTATTTTATGTTGGAACAGATTTAAGTTATTAAGTCTGCCAATTCAGGACCAGTTCAAGTGTATTGCCTGTGGAACAACAGCTATGAATAACTGATGGAAGCTGCTATAGGAAGGATCCCACATTGCAGTGGTGTCTACACCAACCAGGACACTATGTATTCCCAGAGAGCCTTTATCGAAAAAGCCCTTGCCAGCTCAGAGATTATTTCTGCCACTTCTCTGGTTGGCAGCATCACAGCAGCGGACCAATGAATGTTTTTAAGATGAGATTCCTGAATTCCTGATACATAAGAAAATGAAATCAGGCTTTAATATGTCTTGGCTTGGAAGATGTAAGATTCTGAAGAACATCTATTTGGAAAGGCACCAAAAAAGAGCTGTTGCATGAAGCTCAGCAGAAGGTGACTTTTTGTTTAAGGGTCAGGGAGCTGTGCAGAGCCGCAGAATAAATGTGCACATTTATTCTTTGTACAAAAAGCAGGAGGCCACAGGAGTATTAGTGGGCTATTATTGCTGCTTTTATGATACAAATTGTAGTTTCTAAAAGACTGCCAAATTCAGATCTAACCTGGGATACTCATTCTTTATATGCTGAGCACAGCAGAATTTAAGTATGCAACACATCAACTGTCCTTTTTCAAGGAATATGCAGGACATCCTTAGAAATATAGGTATGTTTACAGATGGCAAAAAAAAAAAAAATCACATTTATAGCCCCAGACCTGAAGAAATTTGAATACAAATCCTTTTTACATTAACACAAGAAATTTAGTCCAACTTTCAGAGTCAGACTGGTAAGCAAATCCACACCTTGCATAGTAAGGAAAATCCAATGCTTCTTTTCACCTATACATTAAGCAAAGACTATATGCAGCACCATTAACATGGCTCAAACAAGCTACATCCTGTTAAGATGATATTTTTACTTATTCATGGTGGATATTTAAAACAAGTGACAAAAAAGCACCCTGAGCTACTGTGAAGCCCTCATTTAAAAAAAGCCATGTGATAGCCACTGAAAAGGACTCTTGTCTCTGGAAATGAGCGGTTTTACGAACTTATTTGTAAGAGCTGTTCAGGTTAATTCAAGATTGTATCATTTTAGAACTATAAATATCTGGTTCTATTTAGGTCTTTATTAGCATTCTTGAGCAACTACGATTTCTCAGTCTCTGTAAGCTTACTTTGCTGATGATACAGCACAACTGAATTTGCTTAACACTTCTACCATTTCAGAAGCTGCAACATCCAAAAACAGCTTAATAATTCACTTCAGAGAAGCAATCCTCAATGCTATTTTCGAAAGACTGATGACAACAGCAGGGAGTGCTTTTTGGCAAATGATATTTTAGTTTTAAAAGTAAATCTTAAAATTCAAGTTCACTACTGTCAAAGTGAACTTGCAAGCCATATTTAGTTTTACAACAGGCCTTCCGTCTTTTCTTTCTTCATGTTGCTATAAATGTAGCAAGTTACCAACCTGTCTTAACTCCTGTACTTCATCCTTTAATGCATATACTGTGTCAACAAGGCTTCTAAAACGAAAAAAGAAGATCATCTGTAACAGCAGTTTTCAGAAATACACATCTAAATCTATTATTAGACAAAACAGTTTAATGAAATGAATTTAAATAAAAATTTAATACCTAATAGCTAGTTGCAAACCTGTGTTTTAAAAAATCCTGTTTCTAATCTTGATTTATTTTCAGTAAGGCAAGGACTTGTTACCAGCTTCTGTGACAAGAAACACTTCTCAAGCACTTACGGACCTCTACTGGTTTCTGTATTACAGCTTTCTACAACAGAACTGTAGTTTCATTTTCAACATACACTTTACTGAAAAAGTAGAACGATGCCACACGCTAACTAGAAGGATGACGTCAATTTAATACTGAAATCTGACAGCACTTGGAAAAAATATTTATAAGTGAAGCCCATCACTTCTTGGCATGGATGGAATAGGTTGCACAGCATATACAAAGAAACCAGACATTTAAATGAAGGCCAACTGCACTCTGAGGACTGGCAGCATACGCCAAACAGCTCTATTCCAACTACAAACATACCATACACACCCTACTATAATGGGAGACAGAAGGAGGAAGAAGAGTGCAAAGTTTACTACTTTAATTCATCATTCATTAAACGTTTTCTTACTTCTCTTCTATAACAGTCTGACCATTACTTTTAGTTTCTTCTACAATAATTTTTTCTTCTTCTGGAAGCAGGACTTGAGGAGCTGATTCTTTACGGGAACCTGTTGTAAAAATAAATTAAAAAATGAGTAACTCCCAAATACTACTGGGGCATTTAAAAGATTATTCTTTCATTCACTACAAGATACACCCCCATGACCACTTTCCATTTTCCCCTTCCCTCCGCACATGAGTTGCTGACAGATTTTTTACTTTTGAAACCACAGCCCTACAACAACAAAAGGTTGTCTGACATTCCTATGCCACTGGTGACATATCTCCCGAGTCATTGATGGGGGTGTTACAGTGTTCAAGGAACAGTGTACTATTCAACCATCAGTGAAAGCTGTGCAAAATCCCCACAGCAGACTGAGAAAGACAAAGCTGTGTTTAAGTAACAGTGATTTAAGTGTCAAGGACAGAGTCTGATCTCACACTGATACAAAGCCAAGATATAATTCTGCTCTAAACCCATTACTCTGTCAGTAAGGTGCAGAATAGTAGTATCAAATAACACAGAGATTAAAGAAAAAGAAGTAAAAACTCTTTTCCCCAAAACACTGTAAGCATCACACTTTGTGTGTGCACACATATACATGCAAATACTCTTAGCCTTTTAGTCCTGGAATACATTCCTACCAAATGACACACGCTCTTTGTATTTAATAAATGTTTTAAAAAGCACTTCATGGTTTGATGATAAAAACTCAGAACATTCCAATATCTCCAGAACTTTTTCCACACATCACAATTTATAACATCAAGATAAAACATATAAAAATGCAGTTCTGACTAGAAAAGCTAGAAATGTGCATCCACCCGTAAGTATGTATTCTATAAACATTATTCAATTAGGCTGCAACAAATTACAAGGTTGGGGTTTTTTTAAGAAGGTCTGTAAATAAATTGGCGTCTAAGCATTTGTTCA
>VYZR01104967.1:18128-30743 GCA_013400675.1 Oxylabes madagascariensis
TTTGCTAAAAACAGTCCTTATTGCCTCCTCTAGCCTGGGTGAGCACTATGCAGCACCTCCTCTGTGGCTGATGCTTTCTATCTCCTTCAATACAGCAATACTGTTCTCTGATTTTCCTACACGTTCTTTTCCAGGCTCCCCCACTCATCTCAGTCGCTCTCCAGCACTCAGTAGCACTCCTCCCACACCCTGATCTTTTGATATGGCTGATTGGAAATTTCTCTGCAAAATGTACTTTCTTCTTTTTCTGCACCAAGAAAGGAAACTTTCACCAAAATGGCATTTTTTAAAAAAAATGGAAAATGGTTTTAAGACTAAACATATTTAGCCAGCTGGATTATTTTGGTTGGGCATACCAAACAGAAATGTTCTGGTTTGGATCCATTTCACATTAATTTGTCTTCCTCTGAGCTCCCACACAGAAGACGTGGCTCAGATACCTCCGGCTTGCAAGCTATTGTATCCCCCAAGGGCTGCAGCCTTGGCACACACCAGCCCCTGCTCTGGTGAACAAAAGTCATCCAGCCCCTGGATGTGAAATTCTGGAGACCTAGAAATAAATAATCTAATGGCAGTGTGAGAGGTGGCATTTCCTCTAGTCTCAGCACAGGATGAAACAACTGGCTTCACACTTGCATTGCCTTAAAGTTATTAGGGTGCAGCATATGGCTTCCCCTGGGCCTGAGCAATTACACAGAGGAGAAGAAATCTGTTTAGAAGGAACCAAGACATTTTTTCTTTTTTAACACACACAGAGAATAAGGAAGCAAAGGTGGTCTTAAGGCTTAACCATTTGGGATAGGCTACCTAACACATCAGGGTGAGAAAGGGGATTTCTTGTATATACAAGCTTCAAGAAAGAAGCAAGGAGCTGGTGCTGTGGGGAGACAGGAAAGGTGATAGTGTGAAAATCCTGGTGCAGGCAGAAATGATTTTGAAATGGCAGTTTTATGGGAACTCAGAGCACTGGCTATGCCAATGATACCTAGACTGACTGCCCCTGGATAGATGGGTTCTTTCTGTCTCAGCCAGGCAATTATTGTTCTGGCATCTTGGGTAGTCTCTGAGCTCAAGAAGATTTACTGGTTTTGCAGCAGAGTAAGCTGAGTAAGATGACGACTTTTGCAAACAGACCCCAAGAAGGTTGTAAAACTTTCTTGACAAATTTCAAGTGTAAAATGTAATTATATACACAGCATAGTAGGTAATTCAATACACATGATGCATAGTCAGATATGCATTACGATTGAATATTAACCTGGAGAATTCACCTGAGTGAGAGACCTTTTAATTAAAAATGTTGTAATTTACTGTTTTATTGCAGTACAGCAGTGGTGAGGTTTCTGTACTATGCCCATATTTGCCAAAAGACATGAAACCTGACAGGAAAGTCAAGTAAACACAGGTCACAGTATATACATTATGGGGAATGGGCTTATTGAAATAATTGCAAAGACTTCTCTCTGAATCAGTGACCTTGAGTTGACTTTAACTTCCTTAAAATGCTTATAATCTTTTTTGCATGCTTCTAAGCATTTCAGTGCATAGTGAGCATATGATATTGCTCCAGTTTTATATCCAATCCTATCCTTTATGAGGAAAAATCACAGTATGCACATGTGCTTATCTCCCACAAACACAATCCAGGAGTTGCAAAAAGAGTCTTGTATCCCTTGGGGGATGTTAAACATTACTACTAATAACAGGGATATGCAAACAAAGACAGTGTCCTTGTTGGATTTACACACATGTAGCTATGAGTTAGTACTAAATGAAGTGAAGGCCCAAGAGATCTTAAGGAAACCTGAATAAGTGCTTCCTCAAAACCTAGGAAAGTTAAGCCAGCTAGAAGCATGACAAATGATCATTCATATGACCTGGCATCCACATTCACCTCAGTGTTTCTTAGTGAATGCATACACTAAAACACACCCAGAAAAACAATAAAACTAGACTGGAGTTGGGAAGAATTAATGTATTTTTGACCTTGCATGCAACCATGTTGTACTTCGAACAACATCATTTAATTGGTAATGTGCATTAAATTTCTCTCCAGATTTTTTAATAACTGCAAAAATTATAGCTGTTTTCTCCTTTGTCTCCTCTGCTTTGCAGCCAGGGAATTTATCTTGATGATCTCCTCTGACAGTCAATGCTATACAATGACCTCACACAGCATATGTGAAGATTACTATTATAATTTGTAATTTATATCCTCCTGTAATGACACCATGTATCTCAACTGAATGTTTGGAAGTCCACCCATCACTCAACATAACTTCAGGGTTAGATGACATGGACACAGTGTACCCTGCATGAATAAGGAGATGTGGTCCTCATTCCAGAACAATGCACAGCAAATGAAGAAAAGACTCAAAATTATTTACATCCTTTTACCTGCTTGTATAGAGAAAGAAAGCGTATGTTTTTAAGACTTACCCGAGGTTCCAGAAGCAGAAGTGTTTCTTTCTGGAGAGACCGTAGAAGAAAAAGACAGTCCTGTAGTAGGTGCAGCACTCAAATTCTCATTTTGTGCCAATTGTGTTCCATTTGCTTGTGTAGCTGGAAATGAGAGAGATGTTCAGGTAAGAGGCACCTGCACAGGCATTGTCTTAGATGCTGGGCCATCCCTCAGACAAATGCTCTGACCATCATAGAAAAGACTTAAGGTAAGAAAGCACTACATGCTCTGCTAACTGCCTCTAAAGGAACAAACCATCCCTATGGAATTGTTACTACTGGCATAGCTGAGGCACCTTCAAAGCACATTGTAGCAAGAGAAACAGACTCATATCTGCACCAGCAGACAACCCAGAGCTCTGACTTGGGACTCTTGTGTAGTTAGACAGTGTTGCACCAAGAGCAACATGAGCAGAAGAGAGAAGCTCAACTTACTGCCCTCTATATTTTTCTTCATTTTAAAATCAATCAATTAATCAATCAATCAAGCTTCAGTTACAACTGTTACATAACATGATACTGTATAAAGTTTAAGGATTGCAATTAAGCAAAGAGTTAATTATTTCATTCTGTGCTGTTAAGGCCTAGGAAATAACATATAACATAATATTGAATATTAATGCATGAAAAATAAATTGTTTTATTTCTCCTCTCACTCAGTTGACAGGAGATCAAGGCTATTGTGTCACAAGATTTGCAGCCTAAGGTGAGGCCAAGACAATGGTGCAGGACATGACCTGAGCCCATGGAACTGAAGGTCACTGAATGACCAGAAATAATTTAAGATATTCCAGCACTGCCCATAATTCCTACGTCTGTACTCAAACCTCAGAAGAACAGGCAAGAGAGTGCCTACTGAATAAAACATAGAGGTGCCCAAGAGTAACCTTATACTTCCTGTCTGATATAAATCAGAGAGGCGACTGAGCTGTAGACTGTTTTCAGTGCCTCTTCATATGAATTTCAAACACTGGAACTAAAACAACTTTAAGACACGTTTCAGTCAGCGAGCAACACCACACACGTGCAATATGTAAATCTTGAGGAACGCTTCCTCACTCACTTCATCTAGAAACTGATTACCAGCTTGGCCCCTCAAAGAATTCAAAGCTCCCTATTCTAAAACTACACACCTTTAGCTTGGCCTTTCCCTTCCCCTCTTGTTCATTAAGTGCAGTACCTTAGAAAGGCAAGCTTCAAAATAAGCTAAGAGAGAGTGAGCTGAAGCCACTGGAGTCAGGGGATTCATATAATTTTGGAAACTGAGAGAAGCTAGGCAGCCAGTGACAGTGTCTTTCAGGGTTGAGGCATGACAATTATGCAAAACAACTTAAGTGCCCAAAACTTTCACTGGGATTCTAGTAATGAGAAGCAGAATTTCATGTCAGCTTCCTTCAGAAACTTCAGCATTGTACCTCGTCAATATATAAGTCTAACCTGCAACAGAGAGGAGTGTAAAATCCCCTCTACCTCATTTTTTACTATGGTATAGTGCAAGGATCTGAGAATGTTAACAATTCTTACATTCTCTCCATGGAAGCTTTGAATCAATCTTTAGAAGAAAATTTTTTCAACGTTTGATTCTTATTGTTGTGGCTTCAGACTCAAATTTTATATGTTGAATTTTAATCTGAGATCGATTTTTAAAAACAGAAAAAAAACCCCAAACTGAGGTACCTCCCTCTCCCTGTAAGATGCAGAGGCTTGTAGCAGTAACAGCAACTCTCTTGTGGCCCCCGTGTCATAGGTTAGTAAAGGATTGCATGGGAAAATGAAAAGTAAGTCAGAATAACAGTGCAGGCACACTCAAACACAAATATGCTTTGTGAACACTGCAAAACAATCAGGTGTGTGGGAGAGAGGAGGAGTGAGGCAGCCAGTTACCCTGTAACCCCATAGAGGGCTGTTTTCCCGTGGGGATCACTCATTCCACGCATCCTATCAGTCCTGGCAGCAACCCAGCCTCGGGTGCTCCTCATGTGTTTGGGAGCCGTGAGAACAGATTGTTCTCAGGAACACGGGCTGTGCTCTGGATATGCCTTGGCAGGGGATCGGGAGGGGAGGGATGCTGGCATTTCCATTTTATTTTTTTTTTAAATTTAGCCTGGGTGAGATCCTCCCGGTGACCCAGCTAGCACCAGATGTGACTTTACACCTTTACCTAGGGCTCGGCAGAAAGCTTGTTGCATTTATTTTGCCAGACTGCAGAACGGGCTCAGTGCTCCCTGTGTCAAGGGGTAAAGTAGATGTGCTACAGGGCAAAAATCCGTGCGCCAGTTTTCACTACTTCCAAGATGGAAAAAGCGACCTGGTGGGTAAGGCTCCCTTAATTCCACCGCAAGATTAAATCCCAGCAACCCAATTCTCTGCTGACTCGTGGCTCTGGAGCAGCTTTTAAGCAGCATCCAAGCCTCACGCCTAATGCACAGCGCAGGCTCTACCACCGGCACATTCAGCGGATGAGACAGCTTCTGCACCAAAAGCCCGCGGGAACAGAAGCATCCATAGCCAGGCACGGCTCATGCGCTCAGCAGCACAGAACGCGTGCTAGAGACGTGTCTTTTCGGTAAATGCCGTAACTCACACCCGTGCGGGCTTTAATTGTGCCCCGGCGGCAGCAGACAGCGCGGGCCCGGCTGCGGTGCCGGGCGGGGGGCTCGGCTCGGTGACTCAGCGCTGCCATCGCTGCAGTCATCCATCAGCCTCGCCTCGCCTGCTGCAGCGCAGCCAGCCCTGCCCGCGGCCAGGGGACGCCCGGCCGTGCAGGACAGCAGCGCCAAGGGCGGCTGCGGCTGCCGCTGCTGCAAAAAGCGCTCGCAGCCTCGCGTCGTGGGTCTGTTGTCAACAGCTGATTGTGAATAGAAGCGGTGAAGCAGCACAGAGTGCAAAACAGCCGTCCGAATGGGGATGATTGCTGCAGGAGCAGAACTCTCGGGGGCGATGCAGCTTTCCCTGCTGATATTTTGATAAGATAAATGGCAGTGTGCTAACACGTATTTGGCAAAGGGAGGATCAACAACAGGGAACCTGAACCTTCCCTGCAAAGCTGCTGTCTGAGCTTCAGGAATTTCCTTACTCTCTATGCTTTGAAAACCCTTCATTTTCTTTACCAGCTGAAATTTGACACATATCTTCACTTGAGATCTTAGCATGGTTTTCTACTCTACTTTTTACCTGTGTATAATCCACATAGATTTTGGCATTTCCCGACAGTACTTTAAATTTTCTTCACAGTAAGCTGCTATCTAATTAGTTTTGATGTTGTAAAATGCTTCAAGTAACCCACAAATACCCTGCATATACTCTGTGCTCTGTAAAGAATATAGACATCTCTATGTGTGAGATGCAGAAATCTTTCTTGACCAATAAATCAATCAAGGAGACACTTTTAAGGGCTAAAACGAACTCCACCCAAACCACATTAAAATACCAGCACAAAAGCTTTTTTAAATGGACGACTAAAGCTTTTCCCTTGAGCTAGTATTTTTAGCATTAACACATATACAGGCCTTGCCCTCATGATCAGTAGCCTGAAAAGCCATTTGCATTAATGAGTGCACAAAAGCTTTGAAAAATCCCATTGTAGCAATTTCAATGACATTTTGGCCCATTCAGAGGAATGAAAATTGGCTAGGGGGGTAACCAAACAGATCTCAGTTTTAATGTTTACATCCATAGTTGATTACATGTGCTGTCTGCAGCTTTATATTTTCTGGTGAGCAAAACCCCGAAGTTTAAAATACATATTTTAAAAGTTCTCTCTGCATAAAATGTCTCAGCAGCCACCTATACCCAGTGTTTACCTATAGCATGTGCTAACAAACAGAGGAAAATTGAGCAATATAGCTGTTACAAGAATGCTTCTCTAGTAGCATTCCTGAAGCAAAACTTACTTTTCTATTACTAGTAGTTTGACATAAAAAAAAAAAAAATCTCCACTGTTTCCCTTTGTCACTTTTTAATATTTAATACACCACTGCACCATAACATATCAACATCCAGGAAAGTGGCATGAGATAACTCAGAAACACAACAGTCAAAAACCCACTCTTATTTGTCACGTAACATCTTGAATACTGATCTTACATAAGATGCTTGCTCCATGTCCAAGAGAGGAAGAACAGAATTTTTTGTTGCATTTCATTTCTTAGTCTCTTTGATAACGTCAAGTGTCCCAGGATATGAAATCCTGATTGCAGATGCAATTTTCTGAGGTGTGACACCATACACATTCTTGTTTTAAGGGCCTGAACTGCACAAGCGAGGTCACTGATTAATGTGAGCTCTTGGATTTGACACCTTATATTGATAAATAAGAGGGCTAAGGAGACAAGTCTAATGTTGGCTTCTAATACAATAAACAGGGCAGGAAGGCAAGCAGGAGAGATTGTACTTGTGGCCTGCAGAGGAAAAGAACACTGAAGTTTGAAAAAAAATAGAGGACAAAGATGTTTGCTAGATTTCAGTGTATGGAGCACTGGGGGCTTTTCCTGAATCTATAATAAAAGGTGACAGCAGCCACAGAAACTGCAGCAGAGACAGGAAGCCCTGTCAAATCTCAGTTGTGTGAATGCAATCATTTGCTGAAGCTTTTAGCAGGGAAGGAAGCAGAGAAAAGGATGACTTCCATTACAAAACAAGAGGTGCCTGCTTTTTATTAAAAATCAGGTGTAGCAAAAGTAAATTTTGAAGCAAAGTAGATTTTGAAATAAAGTAAATTTTGAAATAAAGGCACCACCAATTTCTGCCCCAGTTTCACACAGCCAGCGCAAAAACGGGGAGAAGAGAGTGCTGGTGAAAAAGAAAGAGACAGCAGCCAGCTTTCCTCTCCTGTCCATTTTGAGAGCAGGAGAGTTGCTGTGCGCTGGCTTCAGGGAGTGCAGCTCCCGCAGCCCGGTGCTGCTGCCGAGGGTGCGGCAGGGGCTGGGAGGATGCAGTGGATGAAGCCAGGGACGGACACCCTGCCGTGCCCGTGCTGCGGTGGGAGCGCAGGGATGGCTGTCACCAGCAGCTGGATGGTGGCCAAGGGGTCTGAAGGTTTTCTGCAAGGCTGGTCAGACACACAGAGCCCCCGTGCCACGTCTTGTCCCAACGCCAACACCTTGTGCCCCATCCCACTCCTTCCTGCTGAAGCCAAGGCTATGATTTTCTTGAAATGTAGGCCAAAATTTTGTCTTTAAAAGCACACTAAAATTGGTTTTCACATACAGATATTTCCAAGTACTAGCTTTGCATTAAAAAATGATACAACTTATTTTTAATGCAGGGCATTTCCAATGTCCTGGACACGCTGTCCCAGTTTTCCTTCTTACAAAGGGGATTGAGAAGCAGGAAACCCCTGGTTTTAGGGTAATTTACCAAGCATTGTTTTACCACAAATTTGAGGGGGGGGCAGGGCTTAGCTTAAATGAGGAATTTCAAAACCAAATCACAACACAAGCAGCTAGGGAGGGAACTCTAGCTGGTGGGAAAAGAATGCAAGAGGAATGGAAAGGAAGTGCATTGCTGAAAGCTTCTTGCCCAGTCCCATCACACCTCCAGCACCAGTTTTTCAGCTTAGAGCAGTGGTTGGAGCTAAGCTGCGCTGGCAGGCATGCCTTTCCTCATTAGCTTTCCTCCCCCTGCCGGGAGCTCTACCTGTCACCAAGGTTTAGTTCCAGGTGGCTGTGCTGCTCCGGTAGCCACAAGCCAGGAACCTCTGCCAAACTGAAAGGAGCAGGAATTACATCCGTAATGCAACGTGCCATGCTGCGGGCTCCCGACAGGACTGCAGTGCCACAATTGCAAGTTTTAAGAGAGTCTTTGGGGCCTTTGGTATCACTTTGAGCAGCTCATGCATTGGCCAGGATGTGGGTATTCTGTGACTCAGAGACAGTGGCATTTAAAAGCCAAGCCAAAACCCCAAAGATTTTGGGCTGAGAATCAGCCACTCCTTACACAACACACAGCGGGAAAGCTGCATCAGTAGAAAATGAAAGGGGAATAGTTGTCCAGGAAACTTGGCAGGCTTGGGTCCATGAGGGGTGGCTTTAAAGGAAAATTTGCACAAAAAAGCATGCAGACTGCTTCATGGGAGTACCTTTTCAGACAAATAAGCCAAGGGAAGAGAAGTCACATTCTAATAATTTGTAGCAGTTCAGTATGCTGTAAACATCCATTCTGAGTGCATTGGTGTATCACTGACTGCTGAGGTAAATATCTGGAGTATTTATTTTAATTTTTTAGTCAATTAAAAATAAAAAAATGGAGTGCTCCAAAGCTCTGGTTCATCAGAGGACTGGAGCAAACGTTTACAGTGCATATCATAGACAAGGGAGACTGAATTTCATCTTAAGTTTAGTGACTTCCTATGGGATGTTATTGTACTTTTTAAAATTAACCCACCTACTTGCTGGGTATGTGAGTTTGATTTTTTGTTTGGGGATTTGGTGGGTTTTTTGTTTGTTTGTTTTTGAGGTTTTTTTCATTATTATTTTTTTCTAAAATCCAATCTGATATTCCAGGCCAACACACCTTATTCTGAAGATTTATGGGAAGTAAAAGTAGCTCCTTAGATTGCTGCAGAGTAATTAGTACCACCTCTCTTTCAGTACAATGCTTTGCAATAATATGAAACATAATAAGCATTGTGTTGTAACACGTATAAAAATAAGAAAAAAAGGGATGTTGTTCTGACACCATTTCTGATCACATAAAATAATTTATTTTTTATTTCATACTTACTGGAAAAAAAAAAGAAAAACAAGCAAAGAAGAAAGTAAAAAATTTAAACCCTTCCAAATACATCTCTCCCAGCTACAGGGAGATGATCATCCTGAGTAATGGCTTCAGATCACCTCCATTACAAACTAAAGGTATAATATTCTTTGTGGAGGATTCCAGGGCAAGCCTCATTAAAGATATATAATATGGTAGGATGAATAGCTCTGCTTCCCCAAACCACCAAACTACTCTTTTTGACCTCCTTTTACTGTTTTGCAGAGTTTTACAAAAATGTAGCATAGAATGACTCAGAAATGGCTCAATGAAGTCATCACTTACTGTTAGTTGTGCTGAGACTTGTACTTGCTGCTGAAGTCACTGCTGGTGGTTGTTTTGTTGTATCTTGTGTTGTTTGTGATGTAGCTCTAGACGAAGAAGACGTGGGGCCTAACACAGGAAAGACATTAAATTTATTTCCTCAATTTTGCAAACACACATAAAACACACCTACTGACCTGCTTGCAGACTAATTTTAAATTATCAAAAGGATATTTAATTGAAATTCAAGATCAATAGGGGCAGGGCCCTGCTGACTGCAGGGAAAGCCACTCCCTGTCTCATAGGTGGGCCACCCCACTGCAGATAAGCCTGTGATAATGCAGCTGGAAGGCGTAGCTTGGAGCTTCTTTTTAGCCTGATCAGAAGGAAGCTCCTGCACACACCTGTAAGATTTCACCAAAGAGTACACTCCCTGTAAAACAAATTCCCAAACCAAGAGGCGCTGCTGCCTGATTTCCTCAATGACCACTAGAACAGCATCAATTAACTCAAGATTTTCACTTACTGCTTGTGATGGTTTCATTTGTAGCCCTTACTGTTGTTGTCGTCAGCGCTGGTGCTGCCAATGTTGTTGTTTGTGAAATTGCCATAGTCACAAGTTCCTCTACTGCAAGAAAAGCATTCACATCATTATGGATTTATTTTATCATGCCTAGATAAACATCACATTGCTCTAGCCATGTTCTCTTACCAAGGCAGTGAATTTCTGTTGAAAGTGTGGTCCTCACAGAGCTTTATTACCCACACATTTTGAATATGAATATGGTTTCAGAGGGGAGGTTTGTCCTGTGAACAATCTGCAATTGCCTACTGAAAGGCAGCAATTGTACCTCCCAGCCAGCCCCTAAAGGAGAGGCTCATGATCTTTGGGGGTTATACAGAAGTGCTTGGATTGACTTCCAAGGGAAGAAGTGAGGGGAAGAGACCCTGGTGTGGAGGGATGGGTTCCCTGTGCTGCTGGACTACCCCTCTGAGCAGCACTTTGCTGCATACCTGTTTAGCAGGTGGAGGGATGTAAAATCCCCATAAAGTGTGAGTGACAAATGGGAACACAGCTTATAGATCACAGGTAAAGAGCTGAAGGGGAACAGACTCCACTAGTCTTTAGGCAATTTTTCCCTGTGCTTGCCTACTCTGACACACATTTGAGTCTTCTTCATTGACCAGCTTTCCCAGACCTCCTTCCTCTGCACCCAGATTTCTGGGGGAAAAAGGAGCACCCAGCAGGCCCTCCTCTTTGGAGTATAGTAAAGCCTAGGACATTGTGGATGATATAAATAGTATTCTCTAGTAAATTATATTCCTTGGGGTGAAGTTGGTGCCCTTTGTGACTCCTAGTTCTGTCCTCAGGAGGAGAGAGACTTGGAGGCTAAGGGGAGGGGAAAGGGCTCCTGCAAGCAGTAGGGATCCCTTCCCAGCCACTGCTGGTATGGAGAGATGGGAGCAGAGTTGCCCAAACATCACTAAAGCAATACAAGGTTTAAATCACCTTGTCTTGCTGTTCATGAATGGCGTACTGCAGGTCCCATGTACCCCCAGCACTTGCTCAAGGGAACAGACTTACCAAATTACAGCCAGGGAATCTGGACTAAAAAACTCCATAACTAATCAGTTTAAGAATCCAACTTTCAATTCTGTGATCTAATGCAATCAGGAAGTGCTACTGTCAGCTACAGAGGCTCAACTAAATATCTGAAAACTACTATACCTACATACTACCTCTTCTAGCATTTTGAACTGTGGCATATGTGAAAGAATAGGAATAAATCATTACACCCCATGAAGTTTTCTCTTATATGACTTAAGTACTTCTAAAGGCAATGTTCACACTGGAACTTTTGAAATATAACATATTTTCTTTCTCTGCTTTCAGATTTCTGGCTGTTCACCTAGAATAGCAATGCCTCAAGAAATGGGCCTGCTTGTTCCACACTCACAAACTGCTTTAATCTCATACTGGGTATCTAATGCTTTTCTGATAGTGGCATAAATACCAACACTGCTTTCCCTTCCATTACAAAAAGCTGCAAGAAAAATTTCAGTGAAACATTCAAAGAGTTAATTCACTGTGAGGTGTTGGGCATTTATGAAGTGTCTTTTGAACAGTCATAAACATCAGGGTTTTTGAGTACTGCATAAAAGAACTGCAACACAGTTTGAATAGGTCTCAATCTTCTGCTGTAACAAACATAATACATGCATATTTCACCTGGTTGCATTTTATCCACCTCCCTTACTAGGACTTCAAGTGTATGCTTCATAATCTCAGTGCTTTCAGCTCCACAGCAGACTCATTGGTATCCCCAGTTACCAAAACATAGAATACTGTGTCCATGTTTTCTTCTCTCACATATGTAACTTATTAGATGCAGCAGTCTTCAATATTCAGACTAATAAAGGAGTTCACATGATTGAAATATGGTCAATATTGATTTTTCATGCATTTTCATAACAAAGCTGCACAACAAAGAGAACTGAATGTGAAAGTCGAAGATGTAGACCAGAACCACAGGCTTTTAACATCTGAAGCAGGGTTTCTCTGTTAAGTTCTCTTGAACTGGGAGTCTTTGGTAATTTATTAATCTCTGATCTCACTTGAACCACTCCTTGAGAGCATAGCAACTCAGAGAACCTTTTTCACCTGAAACAAAATAGAGCCTGCTCAAATTAAGTGTCTCCATACTAAGATACTTCAATCCTTTCTTTGCAACAGAGTTTCAGAAGAGATTCAGGCTAATACATTGCTTTGTGATCACCCTGTATGAAATAATTCACCTGATTGCTCCCAGAAGCTGGAAAAGCTGAAAGCTAGAAAGACAACAGGTCTTCAGAACCCCAGATAACACAAATTGGAAGTCTTACCAGCTTTTGATGTTACTGCAGAAGCGGTTGGCTTGACAGTAGTGGTTTGAATGCCATCTTCTGAAAGAAAAACAGAAAGAATCATGTCACTTCTGTACCTTCCAGATCTATTTAGCACTACATAGTCATAATAGCAGAGAGTAGCATGGACCTTCCTGGAAAATCAAGTTCAGAAGCTTCTTAGCAGAAGCAATCAAATCATATAACTCTGCTACCAACATTTTAAAGCTATAGCCTAAATCTCTTCATTTA
>VYZR01104973.1:0-10294 GCA_013400675.1 Oxylabes madagascariensis
TTTTTTTTTTCAAATTTCCCAATCAAGCATAAAGCTGGAGACGCATTTTTCAGTCCTGCAGCATCTCTGCTTTCGAGGCTGCCAGCTCCTGTACTCCCAAACACTGCTGCAGATCTGCTTTGCAACAGAAACCTCAGGTGGAAGCAGATCTTTGAGCATGACACCAAGATTCAGACTTACAAAATTCAGGAGAGGTGACATCCATCCTCCTCATGGGTGCTGGCCCCCGTGTCTGCTGCAGTGCTGTGCGGGGCAGCTGGGCAGGGAAAAACCAGACAGGTCAGCGTGGCCACCAGCTACAACAGTTTTGTTTGGCACAGGGAAGAGGTCTTTCTCCCCTTAGATGGGTTGCAGCTTTTTCAGATGTGAGGCTGAGACTCAGATCTGAGATCCAGAGGGTTCATTCTGCACCTGAACTCCTGATCATGATCCTGGGATACACCTGGAGGGGAAACCCACCGAGGAGCTGAGATACTGACCTGGTGCATCCATCCTGCTGGAGCCCTCCTGCCACATCTTCCCAGCCTGTGTCTCTGTGCCAGGGAGGTTCAGCTAGCTCAGGTGTGCTCTCTTGCTTTAGACCTCTATTTCCTTTCCTAAATTTTGTGGCAGCTGCCGAGCAGGATCCACTTAAGCTGGGTGCTAAAGGCAATCTGCACCATCCGCTTCTCTCCTGGAAAAGATCCGTACGTGGAGCAGAGAGGAACAGCAGGAACTTTCATCTCAAACGTGCAGAAAGCACAAAAGCAGCATCCTTCCCTGCTCTCCCTCCCTCCTCCAAGAGAAGACGGCGGTCTTCAGGGGAAGGAAAACACGGAAACCACAAGCTGGAGCCTCGGGCACGGCCAAAGGAAGCTGGTGGAAATATTCCAGCTAGGAAATAGACCGAGCCAAGCCATAAAATGCTTCACTCAGACACATTCCCTGACAACACTGGGGGCCCCCTGCTCTATATCCCACACTGCCAGACTTGCCACATATAAAATCAAGGCAAGTGACCACAAGCATAAAAAAGAGTTATGCTCTGCCACAGTGCGTTTTGAGCACTCCAACAGCCCAGCACCAGAAGGAGAAACAGGGTTTGTCCTCATTTCCTTCAGGAAGAGGTTTCAGCCAGCAAAAATCCCACATTACAGCCATGGCAGTAACTCCTGCACAGTGAAAGGAGCCCAGGGGACCTGTCACAGAGGAAGACCTTCAGGAGAGCTCTTTGTTCACCAGTTGCAGAGCCCTGTCCAGGATGTCTGGCTCACCTTGCTTTCCAGTTGTGGGTGTTGTGTTTCAAATTTTTGAAGGGTTTGGGTGTTGGGGAACCCCATCCACGTTTGCTCTGGACCCTGTAATTGCACTCTTATCCACTGCTTTCCTTCCCGGCTTCCCACCAAGGGTAGGGGCATTCCCTGGGGTGTGAGAGAAAGCTGGGCCAAATCTAGCTTCACCTTTGTGATTTATGCATGGCAAGGGGATCTCTGTGGCATTTCCAACTAGCCTAAACCATCCTAGGGAAAATTCCCCAGCAATATCTGGAGAAACTGGAAGGGTTCTGGACAGATTCAAACTCAGCCTCAAAAAGGAAAAAGAACACACCCCAAAAACCCCCACAAACCCACCTCTGTTGGTTTCAAATGATGAATGTACCCATCAAGGACCTTTCTGCAGTTCTGTGTTTACAATATATGTCCCTCTTTGCTCTGTAGCTGTAGCAAAGCATGAGAGGCAGGCTTGAACACAGTGATGACCTTACAAAATCCAAGATGAGAACAGTTTCGCAGTTTTGTGTCACCAACAGACCTTTCCAAATAACTGATGTATCTCAGACCACTCGTGTACACACCTGAAGCTGCTCAGAAATAAACCCTGGCTGCCTTTTTGCTACAGACACACCATCATCTCAGAATGTAAAAATGGAGCACCCAAAGCTCCAGAAACTCTTATTGTGAATAATCTCACTGCCAGGAGAAAGGCAGCGTGGGGTTTATCAGAAAACTGGGCTCAAACTTTAACATCTTCAGATGAAGGCAATCACTCCACAAAGAACAGCAAGTCTTTGGTGTGAGGAGGAATTCACCTTCACCACAGCACCACCCCAGCAGCCTCCCCAATGATGCAAAACTGCAAACACTCTGTTCGCATAGTTTCCAGCTGCTTCTGCTGAGGTTTTCCTTGTTTCAGAAAGGAATTTGGGATCATTCAATGAAAGAAGGAACCATGCCTGCTCTTTCAGGTCCTGTAGAAATTTAGCAAGGAAGAGAGAAACTTTTTTAACCTGAAGAATTTAGGAAATGGAAACCAGTTCTGGCAGAGCTATGCCACGGGATCCAGGAAGCATCTACCTCCTGTGTGTTGGTATGAAGTTTAAAAAATAATCACTCCTCACAGGTGGATCAAACCCAGACATTCTCCTGCAGCCATCAGGAAAATAACACTTTGTTTGCTTAGGAACCAGATGTTCCCCACACAGCAAACGCTCCAAATTTATGACAGCTCTGTCAGATTCTACAGACCTGTAATGGTCTTTGGTCAGAGGGAACACAGAGCAAATGGAAAATATACAGGAGGAAAAAAAGGGGAAAAAAAAGCTTCATTCCACATCCTCAGCTGTGGAAATGTATTTGGAGTAAGCGTTGGAGACTGCAGTTCCTAGAGGAGGCTGCACTGTCTCTCATTGAAAATGAGACTGAAATTATGTTCCACGTCAGCTGTCAAGTAATGGTTTTGAAACCTTAAACAGAGAATACATTTGCAGCTATTAGCATGGTATGGTCATGGTTTGTATTTGAAGGTGAAAACAGTTTGTAAGGAGGGAAGGAAAACATTAATTCTATTCATCTTGAAAGTTACTTTAACTTTTCAAAATGCTACGGTAAATTTTGGAAGTTTAAAATTAGTTTCAAGATGAATAGAATTAATGAGTGAATTAGAACTGGTACAAAATTGCAATAAATAATATTCAAAACCTTTTAATAATCTCTGCAATGATTAAAATGAATGGATTTTTTTTTCTTTTTGCTATAAAACTGGAGCTCTTTTAAGTATAAATTGTGATAATGACTCGAGAATTTCCAGCATCAGGTTTTTCCATTACATCTCAGCCTCCACAGTTGATCTAAGGCTTAAAGAATAACATTCAAGCCTCACTTTCTAATGATGAGGTGTTTGACACAGAAAGCAATCCTAATAGAGGAGGCTGCCTGCCTGGTGATTGCTGCCAAGTAGAGCTGACAAAGAAACATTTTTCTACCGAGTCTCTTAACAAAACCTCCTCCTTGGACCTGGGACTGTGAGTGATGAGCAGGGATCTTGTTGTGAGAAGAACTTGGCAGATTAGACCTGTGTTTGTAATTCTGTCAGCATTTGTTATAAGTCTTGCTATTAACAAAAAAAAAAAAAAAAAAAAAAGGGGGGAGGGAAAAAAAAAAAAAAAAAAAAAAAGGGGGGAGGGAAAAAAAAAAAAAAAAAAAAAAAGGGGGGAGGGAAAAAAAAAAAAAAAAAAAAAAAGAGAGAGAGAGAGAAAGAGAAAAAGAAAAAAGCACAAAAATATGGGGCAAGATTTTCAGTAATGCTGAGTGATGAAACACTAATACTATTAGCTCAGTTATAACAGTTTGTGATACCTCAGGTCTGGTTCAACACTGGAAAACCCTCCTCAGAAACCAGGTTTGGAATATTTAAAACTTCTTTGCCCAGAGCTCCTGCCAAGCTTTTTAACCTCTTAGCCTTTCTGAGTTTTTCTGGGCTATGTCTCCATCACTGCCGAGAAGGCTGCTGGTGTCCTGTGAGAGGTTCTTCAAAAGTCTTGCACCAAGTTATGCTCGGACAATTTCCTATAAGTTCATTTTTCTCAGTTTTGGGGAAAAATTCATCTTGGCATCAAAAAGCACTGTAGCACAAATGTTTTTTTCCTGTTTATTCAGCCCTGTTTCCCCTGTGTGCCTTGGGGAAAAGCTTTGCTCACGGGACAGCTTTCCCACTGGGACAGCTGCCCCAATTCCTCTGCAAACACAGCCCCCACCACTGCTGGTTGACACCCTCCGAGGCTGTTTCACTGTCCCTCTTGATATCCTTTGTTCCTGCCTCTCCAGGTAGCTCTGTAGCCCTCGTTTACCCCAATATCACTGTTCTGCACGTGGCCAGCTGGATTTTTCCCTCCTGCTGCCCCTCTGGCCCCTTGTGCCAGTTTTGCACTGTGGCTGAGGGAAGCAGATGCCCCAGGCTGGGCATGGCTTGGGCTGACTCCTGCTCCCCTCCTGAGCTCATCCTTTCCCTGTAACAGGGGGGTCAGGGCTGGAGCCTGTTCCTCCAAAGAGAGATCTGGTTTGTCTCTGGTTCCTCAGTTTCCAGCAGGTTTGATCTGCCAATGGCCTCCATCAGCATCCTCCAAACCAGCAGCTTTCCCCTGAGGGTCACTGCTGTGGCAGGGACCACAACTCCTGGGCATCCACCACACTCTAATGAGCTTCTCTGTGGTGCTGAGATTCATTTTCAAGATCCATCACATTTCCATGGCTGGTTTCTCCTGCTCTCTCCAGCAAGACGCCACAGGCTCCTCCCCAAATCCTCCACTTTCTGCTTAATCAATCATTCTTCCATTATGGCAAAACACGATCCTCTCGCTCGGCTTCCAGCTCTGCTTCCCCTCCGCAGATGTGAGGGTGCAGCCTGAACTGTGCTTTCTTTATTTCTTAGTTTTGCATGAGAGCCCATAATCCACTCAGAAGGAGTTTGTAATAATTCTGCATGGGAGACGCCACCCATAATAAATTGTGTTGTATTAACTTCCCGGGTGCTCCTGTGCTGGCAGGCAGGCAGGGGGAAGGACAGAGCTGTTCTCCAGGTGTATTTATTTCCCCAGCCAGGACAGCTCGTAATCGCAGACAAACTGTTTGTCCTTGACTCCTGTCTCGGCAAAGGAAGACTGAACTTCCCGCAACACGATCCATATCACATCAGATTTGATATATTTCATAACAGCCTTTTATTCTCCTGTCTTTGTTCATTTATTTATCAATCTGACACTTTGCTAGATATGTCGCTGTCTTTCTTTTTATTCACCTGTCATTATCTCCTGCTCACATGTTATAATACTCAACTTTTTTATGTATATTAAACATAAAAAGACTCTTGGCCTGTGCCTTTTCACTGTGGATTTTCTCTGTTGCACTTAAATAGCAATAGAACGGGTGCTTTGCAAATCCTTTCTGACTTTTAGTGATATAAATCGTCGCTGCTTGGAGCTTCCAGCCTGCCTTGAAGCACTGAAAGGCTGCCCTGCCACACGTGTCTGCACAGCCCCAGTCACGCCTGTGGT
The DNA here is from genome assembly GCA_013400675.1 of Oxylabes madagascariensis. NCBI lineage: Eukaryota > Metazoa > Chordata > Aves > Passeriformes > Timaliidae > Oxylabes > Oxylabes madagascariensis. The sequence continues at coordinate 5,309 of VYZR01104973.1, forward strand.
GCTCCCCAGGCTTTCGGGATCAGGTCTATGGAGAGGGAACCCAGGAGCAGAGCAGAAGAGCCCCATAAACACCCAGGCGCTGTAAATAAACATTTACCAGCTTTCCATGATCTAATCCGCCGCGTTAACCTGCGGTAAATCCCACGGGAGGGAGTCCAAGGGGTTTTCCCCACCACAAATCCCAGGAGTTTGGAGGCAGCAGAGGCGCTGCCGTGCCTGGCGTGGCTCGCTGGGTCTCAGGTGCAGAGCTCAGCTTAATCCTTTAGAAGGAAAGTTGGCTCACAACTTACAGCCAAATAAAATCATCCTCTGCTTTTCCTCGAGCGTTTCACAAAAGCAGTTAGATTACTCCATCCTGAATTTTTACTACCATCAGAGAAACAACCAAAAATATTTAACTTGTTTGTTAAAATATTTAACGTGGTTTTGACAGTTCACCAGCTGTTTAAAAGTAGCTGAAAAGGATGGCAAAGGCTGTTGCTGAGTTTAATAAATATGTGTGTGTGTAATGTTTGTTATCTGAGAAGTACATTTAGATGTCAGCTTAGGTTAGTATCACATATGCTAGAACACATGTTCCTTTTCTGGTATACATCTATAATTGTGCCCATTTATCTTATTGCAGTTTAAAGTACCAACAGGATAAATAAAGGCTCTGTCTATTCTACTTTGAGAAAGAGAGAGACCAGGCTATTTAAGTCAGTGAGGATATATAAAACGCTGCAGATAAAAACTTTCAAGGGTGGGGAAAATTACTTTTTAAAATAGCACAATCAAGGACATCTTTGCTGTGGAAAGATTTTAGTCAGAAAGAAGCAATTCAAAAGCTTCTACAAAATGGATGTAGGCAGAGAACAGTGGCAGAAGCAGGGAGGCATTCTGCCCGTGCCCTTTTTTACGGTAATCTCTAGGCATTAATTTTCCATGTCTATTAAAATAAAATGCTCCTACAGATTTACTTTGCCATGGCATAGGATCCAAGCACGAGTAAGTGATGCTGGTGCTGCAGGTGAGGGTGAGGAAGGGGTGGAGGAAGCAGAGGTAGGGCTAGACCTGCAGCATGGCATTAACCACACTCACCCGACCCAGCAGGACAGTTCCCTCAAGCCAGAGCACGAGTGACAGCCACACAACAAAGCCAGCTGAGGATCCTCTGGGATGCCTACACAGATCAGGGCTGGGGACCCCCTACACATTGCCTCACCCAGGATCAGGAAAAACCTACCAGAACTTGGCCTTTCTCCACATTTGTGTGGGCTTTGTCAAACACGAGGCAGGAAGATTTGCTGAACCAAGTCCACAAGCATCCTGAGGACAAACAGAATGAGGATGCAGGTTTGGATCTTCCGAAGTAAATGTCCTTCAGGATATACCTACCACAGGCTGAACCCCCACACCTGGCTCCTCTGACCACTCACGTGTCAGTGCAGATGTGGAAGCAAACAATCAGCTCCCACTAAAGCCAGAAATGACTGTCCCAACCCTTGACACCCAGCCAGGATGTGCAGAGAGAGGAAATAAAACAGCTCAGGAATCCAGCACTTTGTGGCTTGGATTTGTGAAAGCAATGATAAATTTAAAAGGATTTAGGGAAACTCTAATTGCAGGAATCAGTCTTGAGAGACAGAGCGGGACTCACAGACTTCTTTGATGTTCAATTCATAAAAGTCTTCAAATTACAGAAGGAGAATCACTTTGCAGCTTGGAACAAACTGACAGTCCAGAAATACACTGAAAACCAGTCACTGAGCTCCAGTGAGCCACAAAGACAAACTGCCAGGGGCAAAATGAACATTAAAACCAAGATCACCAGACACACATAAAACGTGTTTTGAAGGAGAAGCTGAAGAGTTTGGCCATATTTGTGACTGGACACGAGAGCTCACCAACCAGACTTGTGGCACTGGATTTTCCAGGGGTGATTTTTTTGTGTCTCTTGTTCTTGCAGATAGGACTGATAGAGGGAGCCTTGGTGGGACAACTGAGGTGACCTGAGATCCCCCAATTCTGGTGTAAACTGTTTGAAATGAAACAGAAATGCCAGTGAAGGGGTTTAGGGTGCTGATTTGTCAGTCTGAGGTGAACTGTGATGGTTGTTTTTAAACGTCTCACCTAACCACAATTTAGGAGAACAAAAGGGATGAAACGGACAGTGAAGATCTAGTAGCTGGATCTGCTAAAGAATTGCAATGTCTCCATAATCCTTTCTTACCTAAACAGATAAAAAAAAGATCAAGTGTAACATGAAGGTTGTTTTCACCACACACAGAGGCAGCATCAGTCAATTCAAGAGCCATTCTGGAGCACTCTATGTGCTCTAAGAGCATCAAAGCCATTTTATGTGGAATAAAACATGATCCTGCAGGAGCTTCTTGCAGCCTGAGTTATGCACCAAACCCAGATGACAATTCAAATAGCACTGGGAAAAGTCATCCTGAAGTGGGGCTTGAATTCCTGGGTGTAGCAGGAGCTGGAAGCCTGAGGAATGTTTCTGAATCACCCATGTGTTAGGGATCATCACAAAGACACCAGCATTGCTGGAAATCTTGCAAATGACAAGAGGCTCAAATGAGGACTCTATCCTGCAAAGCAGAGAGTGGTGCCAGCACCACAGCTATTTAGATGCCTTGCCAGAACAAACCACCTTGTGAGAGCGAGCCCTTGGCTGCCAAGAGAAGAGCAGTTCCTGGAGATGCAGGGATGGGGGAGAGGCGGCTGCGCCGAAAGCGCTGCTGGAGGCTTCGGCTCCTTCCAAAACGAACAGGCGATGCTAAAAAGAGAGATGGGCTTATCGAGCACATTATTTTTAGGAGAAAGAGAAGAGCTTCCCGTGCCTCCAGCTGTCTCCAAGGCTTTGGGGTGATGCAGCGAGGCCAGGGTTTGCTCTGCGGTGCCTGCTGGGGGTGGCACACGCTGCACAAACAGCCTGGGGGGAGCAGAGGGGAAGGAGGGGGGGAGCAGGGAAGAGGTAAATTGTGCCATGTCCTCCTCCTATGCCAAAAAATGAAAAGAAACTATAAACCCCCTGTTTTCAGAATATAAAAAGGTTGTGAAAATAGGACTCCAAGGGCTCTGCAAATGATTATGCTAATTAGATCCAGGGCTATTCAGTAGCTCTGAAGTGATGCTCAGGAATTTTGAACTACAGTTTTTAGTGTGATTACAGATCATATTAAAATTCTATTAGTCTTCACCTAAGTTGCAAATAAGTAGGATGGAATAAGGGGTTCATACTTTCCTCAACCCAAATACTTTTAATGTAGCAGATGTTTTAGAGTAAAAATAGCCCCCTTTTTGAAATTAAAAGAAGCTTTGTTTATGTAATTACACAGAGTGAAACTACAAACTGTGAAATTTTCAAAGATTACTGATTTTTCCACATAGACCCAAGTTTTGAGTGTTGTAGAACAGTATTTGTAATTGTTTTAGCCTTGCTACATAGTATAATTGAGACACTCAGTAGAGAAAACTTGGTGGCAAAATCTCTTTTTGTTTCTGCCTAGCAAATGATAAATTGTTAATGACCACCTGTTACAATGTTAATGAAAGTGAGATCTGTATGTAAATAAAGAAAATTTAATAACTTAACAAGGTGGATTAAAATTCCCAACCTGCTCCTTGCTAATCTAATGCCAAACACCAAATAGTTGCTATCTAAGCAGGAAACTAGTTAATGTATTCACCTCCATGTACTTTTCAAACTATAATTAATATTTTAAAAATTTATAAAACCAAAATCATAGGTTTGATTGTAACAAACAAAATATCTGCCTTTAATCTACTACAAAAGGTTGGCGCAAATCCCCTTAAACGATACTAAAATGTAAACCACAAGGCAGCACTGAGGAATTGATTATGTTTAACTTCTNGAAACCAGAGGGGATCTCCCATTGCAAGTCACCCCTTGCCCTCCTACTGAGCACCTCAGTACTTTCAGCAGGGAGATGGAGGGAGGGAAGGTGCATCTTCCCCTTCATTCTACCATGGCCACACACCCAGTTTGTCCATAAAACCAATCGATACCCGAGTCCTTCCTACCTTCCTACCACTTGTCTCCGCTCCAGGGCTTTCTCCCTGTTTTAGAAAGGTGGCCTGAAACACAGAGAGCAAGGGATTTTGTCAACCCCCCCAATGTAAGCCCACAATCAACCCATGATACAAAAGCTGGATAGACATGGAGGAATGACTCCTGCATCTGCCTGGGCTCTCCTCCCCTGGACCTTCTCCTTCAGCTGCTCTAAATTTGGAGACCCAGACACAAATGTAGGTGCTGCCAGTCCATGAGCACTTGTGAAGGGCCTGATCAGCATCACCCCACATCAAAGCAAACACTGTCCTTGTCCATGGGGACGTGAGCCCCAGAGAAGATTCCACAAATAACTATTGCCAAAAAAAAAAAAAATTTTTGAGAATATACATGCATACTCTGTCCTTTAATTGGGAAGCACTTCACAAGTCTGCACTTAATCAAGATGGATACCTCATTAGGACATCTCCCAGGGAACCAGTTTAGCCTCACAACAGCAAATCGCAACACTGCTGCTTAATTGGGACAATTTTTGCAAAGTCTTCTCTTAATGGAGACATATTGGGCCAGTGCCAGGAGTTAAGTGGTGTTAAATGAAATAGGTGCAAAACTCCAACTTCCTGTCTTTTTATATAAAGATTGTCAGCTAGGAATGTAAATAAATAAAGGCTAAATATTTAGGAGGGACTTGAAGTTTCCTAGTTTTTGGTTGCACAGAATACTGTAAAGAAATATGAGTTTCTTGGGTCCATACTTAACCCAACCTCCAGTTGCAGCCTCGATGAGCAGAAGTGTTTCTCCTGTTGTGCTTGGGCAGCACAAAGCACCTCTGCCTCCAGATGTCTGGTGGAATGTCCTGGGTTTGCTTACCATGAGCAAGACAAACCATCATCCTGTACTTCAGCCTTCTGTAAAGGCGTCTGTAAAACCATCAGAGCAGGTCTATAGAGGAGCCAGTG
>VYZR01104974.1:9965-33473 GCA_013400675.1 Oxylabes madagascariensis
TCAAAGTTTAGGGTACATGGAAGGCTGAAGGCATTTTTTTTTTTTTTCATTAGAGATGTTAACTGAAGAACTGCTCATTATTTCATAGCTGTACTGTGCATAGAGGGTTTGTTGGAATGTTGATCTATTCTGGTTTTTTAAAGGGTTTTCAAGTTACTTCCATTAATGTCAGCTTTATCATGACTGTGGTTTTTTAGGAATTTCTAGAAATTAAACTGGGAAGATGATGTTTGCTTTTTACCTTGCTTACTAAAGAAGCTAGTTATAGATTTCGTGCCATATATTAATACTCAGAGATGCTTGATGCAAAAATTGATTAACCTTTACTAAATTATGTTTTCTGAAAGTATTTGATCTAGAGTAGATAGGTCCCAAAGCAATAATTGCAGGCTACTTAAAGCATTTGAAGGGTGATTGATGGAATATTCTGCTGTTGTGGGAATATTTCTTAGGAAGTCCCATTGTTGACAGTGTTGGAATCAAACATTGCCACAACATTTAAAAATGCAACCCAAGTAAGTATCCTGGAGTGCATAAACAGGAGGTTTTTTATTAAACCCATTANTCCCGTGAATATTCTCTTTATCTTTCCCTAGGAAGCATATGAGTATTGTAGAAAATAGCTTGGCAGATACATACCTCTTGTCCTACAGCAGCAGCTCTGTCCCCTTATGGAGCTGCATCTTCATTCCCTCTCCCTGCTCCTCGGCCCTCCTCGTGCCAGTGCAGCTCTGCTCCTGACTCCTTCCAGGGCTTCCCCTCCTCTCCCATGGTGGCCACTTGCTTTGGTCATTGGCTTCAACTTTATTTGCACAGCTCTTGGGCTTTCTGCACATTTGTTTTGGCCACCCCAGATCCCTGTGTGCCACCTCTGGATCAAGGCAGCTAAAACAATCTCCTCTCTCTTCTGATGTCGTGCTACACCAACCCTTCACGGCTTCCTTGATTCTTCCACATCAAATTCAAGCACCAGGCTTTGAAAAGGCCACACGGCAGTGCCCTTGTCTGAGACACTGCCTTGGTTTGCCCTACCCGTGTTCCTCCCATGGGGCAAAATGCCTTTTGAGTCTCCAAGCTCTCAGCCTGTTTCCCTGGTTGCCATGTAGTTCCCTTCTGCATAAAATATCTGCTGTCTCTTCAGAAGTGCCCCTGTGGGGCTTTACAGAAATGAAATAATGCAGCTGTGGTTTAAGCCTGGTTGAACTGGTTGAGGAGAGTGGAGTATATGGGGAAAGTTAACCTCTGCTGTATATTTCTGCTTTATATCCTGATCTTGAGCATAAGAATGTACCTAAACTTAGAGCTGTCAGACTGCTCTGTGATACAGTACACCTAAGAAGAGCTGAAAAAACTCAAACCAATTGTTTGGTTTTTATTAGAAGAACAATTCCAGTCCTGTTTAGGAAAAAAAAAAGTAATGAGATCTCTCTTGAGAGTGACACCAAAACTCCTTCCCAAATTAAAAAGAAGAGATGCTCATAATAAAGGCCCATAGCAACTCACCAAGATCATTTGGAAAGGGTAAAGAATGGAATTTGAAATGTCTTCATTAATAAGAATCTCAAAATGAGTGCAAAACAGCAAAGAACAAATTGGAATTATGTAAATACAGCCTTTAATAATGCATTTTATTTTTGGTTCATTCAGGCCAGCACAATTACCTGTGTGCGGGGAGGAATGACTGTATAATTGATAAGATTCGGAGGAAGAACTGCCCAGCCTGTCGATTACAGAAATGTCTGCAAGCTGGAATGAATTTAGGAGGTAAGCAGAATATTAATAGTTTGGTCTCTTAATTTGATTAGGTGAAAACATTGGAAATGTGCAGCTTTTTTATAGTTCTGGCAGCTGCATAATCTCAGAAGTTTTAAAGTGGGATTATCCTGAAGAAGTGCTTAATGGCTGATAAACTCTATTGTCATTCTAAATTGGGGTTTGAAGGTGCGTATTTTATGGCACAGAAAAAAGAAAAGTGGGTGTTTTATGATGACAGTAATTTTAGTAGAATACCATGAGCTAAAAATGTTAAGGTTTCAACTATTGCATGGGGTTGTTTTCTTTTTGATGAGCATTCTCTTGAATACTGAAAAACATGTTACAGCATCATGAAAGCAAATTCGCACATAGTGAAACCTCTCAACTTATTTGGTGCTTATTCAGCATTTTTATTGATTTTTTTCTGTGACTGTAAGTATGTGCAATAATTTTGATGGTGTTACTGCATTGTTCATAAACCAACAACAACAAGGAAAAATGTTTTCTTACTAATTATCAAAAGCATACTGAAAACAGTGTGATAACAAAATTTATAGTAGTTTTTTTTTTTTTTTTTTCCTGTTGTTTTAATTCTTCTTTGGTAATGGCTATGTGTTTCTGGCTGTGCTTCAGTGGATTTCCTGTCTCAAACCTTCATCTGAGCAAATGCTATTTTTCCCACCACTCCTGTGTTTATGATGTTGTCTGTGAACAGGGGTTTGGATACTGCTGCAGGTCCTTCCCCTGATGTACAGAGTTACCCTTCCCTTAAGAGTGTTTTCACTGTACAGAAAATTAAAACATGGTCACATTAATTCCTCCCTATCTCAAAATTTGCTTTTTGTCCTCCTGGACCTATTCTCTTGGCAGCTGAGTTTAGTTCTACAGATTGAGCTCCTTTGCCTTTCATAGGTTATGTGCAAAATCCTGGTTCCTGCCTGCTGCTTTTTTATACCTCCCAGACTTCTTTTTCTGCCTTATCTCCTGGCAGCAATACCCCAACAAGCCACACCTTACTTTTTCAGAGAGACTAACCCTGTTAGGCTCTCTTTCAACCCCTTTCCCAATTTTGAGATACCACATTGTGCCCCAGGCCCCTTATTTCCTTTTCCCAAGGGAAAACATCCAGATTGTGGCATGCTGGGGAGGTGACAGCTTACCCTTTGATCTGTGCTCTTCAACCTAGCCAGGGAAACAGAATGCCTTTGATGAAACAGGGAGTTCCATGGTAGCAGCTCCTTCATCCCATAAAACTAGTGCTGGAAATCGTTGAGGAGCAGGAAGGTCAGCTCTCTGGAGTGCTGGGAGTGTTGCCGCATCCTGCCGGCAGCTGGTGTAGGGCATCTTCCCCTGGGTGTGCCCCGTGCAGTGCCAGTGGAGCTCTGGCAAAACCCAGGGCTTGAGAACCTTAGGAAACAGCAGCAGGGGACACTTCATCTGCAATGTCATGAGTTCATCCCTGTGATGTCCAGGTGGGTTTCAAAGGATGTGTTCACATGATGTCCTCTGCAGAAAAGCAAGGCAGGAGGGAAACTTTGTCAGAGGGGGTTGCTTTTTTTTTTTTTTTTCTTTTTTTTTTAATACTGATTGGAATGCTGTAAATGAAGGATGCATTGAAAAATCTTCTCTTTCATTGGAGCTTGGTAGACTGCTGGAAATCGTCGTTTGTGACCTTTCTTTATTGCAGCTTTTGGCCCCTCACTACAAGAAAGACATTGAGGTGCTGGAGCGAGTCCAGAGAAGGGCAGTGAAGGTGGTGGAAGGGTCTGGAGCACAGGTCTGATGAGGAGTGGCTGAGGGAGCTGGGGGTGTTTAGCTCCTTAGAAAAGGAGGCTCAGGGAAGGCCTGATCACTCTCTACAACTGCCTGAAAGTAGGCTGTAGCCAAGATGGCGATTAGTTGCTCTCTCCTCACATGAAACAAGCTACAGGATGAAAGAAAATGGCCCTAGCTTGTGCCAGGTGAGGTTCGCATTGGATTTTAGGAGAAATATCTTCATTGGAAGGTTGGCCAGACACTGAAGTGGGCTGGCCAGGGTAGAGCTACCATCTTTGGAAGTGTTCAAAAAACGTGCAGATGCGGCACTTGGGGACAAAGCTTAGTGGTGGACTTGGCAGTGCTGGGTTAGCCAAGTTGGACTTGATATTCTTAGAAGTCTTTTCCCAACTTTAATGTCTGACTCTATGACCTGGAAGGCCAAGTCTGCCTCTGCAGTGTACAACTGGCATGCAATTGAGATTTGCAATTTAGCTGTTTCAGTGATTTTCATCACAGAGAGAACCTTCAGGTGAAATTCTCACTCCTGATTTGATCCCTTTATGCCGCGTAAAGGAACCAAAATGTGATAAAGGAGGTCTTTCATTCACTGTCGTGGACGAGATGGCAGGGGAGCAGTTCTGGATTTCCATGCGCTGCAGTGCCTTCTGCTTGGTCCAGGAAGGAAAGGGCAGGCTGGAGGGAGAGGGGACGCTGCCAGAGAGAGGTAAAGCACCTGCAGCCCAGAGGCAGCGTTGCTGTTTAGAGAGCCCCAAGGGCTCCCAAATCATGCTGATGGACATTCCAGCCTTTGAGCCAACCCAGCTCTGGCAGGAAATGCTGGGAACTTAAGGATTTTTCTCTGCTTAGGCCATCTGTCTCCAGTGGTGAGCTCTGCGTTGGGCATCTACAGAGCAGTGACGCAGCATCTCATTTTGGGAGCTTCTGTGTGCTGTTCCAGGGCATTTCTGATATGTTGGGGACCATCACAAAAAATTAAGATGGAAACGACAAAAAGAGATATTAATTCATATTAGAAAACAGTGATTTTCATATAAAATGCCAAGGTTTGGTACTAAATAACATTTTTTTTTATATTTAGCTTGAAGAGAATGAGTGAGGTCATATTATGAAGATACATTGTTGATTGTAGTTTCATGTGGCCAGCCTGGTTTTGCCAAGCATATACATTACTCTTGTAAAAATGGGCTTTTTTCTGTTTCTAGCTTGGACTTACAGGCAAAATGGGCAAGTATTTTATTAGGTAGTATGATCAGTAAGGAGCTGGAGAAAAATGAGTTTATAAATGCAATTTAGTTTTAAGTTCTCTTTGCAGCAAAGTGCTCTCTGTAGTGGTGACACACTGCACTGTGCTGTGCTCCTGGTGGAGTAGGGCCAAGCTCAGCTCTCACCCTCTGAAGAAAAGCAGATGTAAAAACAAATCCCAAATTGTATCAGAGGTGCTGATGGTTCATGAGAAATAGAGCAAGATCATATGCAAAATGGTCATCAGCATAGCTCAGGGCTGGAACGTCTGCAAATGGCTGAAACCAGCGGCATTTATTTTCCACTTGTACGTAACTATGATGTCATTTAAAGAAAAAAAGAAAACACCAAACCTCCAGTTGATCTAGAAGAAATGTTGCTTTAGGGAACAAGGTCCTGTCTCCCATGGTCTGGAAAGGAGCTTGACTCTCCTTTGCCACCTTCCCCATGTACAGATGGGAGTGAAGGACCCCAGACTGCCCCCACCAGCTCCTCCCACTCACTGAAATAGGGGGGTTATGAAGCCAATTTTGTAGTTTGACAGTTTGAGGTTGTCTTCCTGCTCTTACTGAAGATAACTAACCTCTATAATGGAAAACTGGAAATCAGAAATAGCATTCCATGTTTCCTGCAGCATGTTTTTGCACAATCTCTGATTAATCTACTGATCTTTTTTCTTAGGGTTTTTCTTTTTCTCTTTTGGTAATATTCTTTCTCAATATTTTTTAAATAGTAAAAGAGAGTGCTTTTGTACTCTGTCAGTCTTTCAGTTTTGTTTTGATGGCATATCTTCTACTTTCCGGCATGCTGATTTTTTTCTTTTTCTAAATTGGAAAAAAAAGTATTATTTTGACTGGTGGCAGCATGCCATGATTAGGCACCTTGTAAAAAATATGCCTAATTCAGTGATACAAAATACACCTTTTCATGAATGCTCAGCCAAAATGATTTGGCAGTTTTATTGTTTACCTCCTCATTTTATTTGTTGGAAAATTGGAGCATTTTCTAAGCCCTTATATTCTTTAATAATATTTAGAAAATTATTCATCAAGTCAGCAAATAATTTACCTAATTATGTTATTGTCTCAATTTTTGTTTTGATTTTCTAAGAAGCATCTGCAACCTGTAATTTCTGCAAAGCTGAAGTTGCCAGGTATCACATTAAATCATCCTTCTCATTTCTAGAAGGTATGTGTATGCTCTGCAGACAGCTATATCCCCTTTGGCAAGTAGGACTCCAAAACTTTTTTGGGAATCTCATTTTGTTTGTTGTTTTATTTTTTTTTATTTTTTTTTTTTTAACTCCAGTGACATATGCTAGGCTTACTTGTTGGAAGAGATTCAGAGTGAGCAACTGCACTATGAAGGTATGCTGGCCCATTTTTGGTTTATGCTCTTTTCAAGACTCTGTAATTAATTTTCGGTTAATTACGGACCAGAATGACTTCACAGATTTGGGAAGTTTCTTCCAGCATACGCTATGATGGGGTTTGGCGAGGCTCTTGCTTTCGCACAAGACGTTTCCTTTTGGCTCCCACCTCGTGCTGCTGCTGTCCCTCAGTTGTGTCTGTCCCCATGGTGGCACTGGGGGGTGTCACAGTGAGACCCCAGGTCCCACACCTTGGCATGGGGTCTTGGGCCCCCACCAGCTGCATCCTGCAAGGCAGCAGCCTCTGGGATGTGCCTTGCATTGCCACCAGGGTGGCACAGAGCCTCCTGGTGTCGCTGGAGAATGGGAATGTTTTATATGGTGTCACGCCCCTTTCCTGGACAGGGTGGTCCTCACACCTCGGATGTGACCTGGTGAGCAGGCATCCCTCCCTGTTCTGTATGTCCAGAGAAGGTCCCTCTTCTGCCATGGGATGTGCCACACGTGCAGAGGGGACACAAATGTGTGGAAAGATCAGTTCCGTGCAGGGCTGGAATCCTTCCCTGCCTCAGCTCCCCTGTGAAACACTGCTGAGACTTCCCGGCGTTGGTCTCCCACAGCAGTGAGGAGCAGCTTGCTCAAGGACCCTTTGGATCTGGAAGGGACATAAAATAGATTTCACCTTGCAAATTACACAGTTCATCATTCTGTCTGCAGAGGCTGCCTGTGAAATCCGAGTCTTGGGTCTGCATACATTTACATATGTAAGACATTTCGTGCACAAGATGCTGGGTGTGATTTGTAGGCTTCACTGGCAGATACCCTTATTTTTCATATATTGAAATATTTCAGTAATCTGAAAAATAGATTAATTAAGATAACCGGTAATAAAATATAGTGCTTCACCTTTTTACCCAGCTTTCTCTTTTCTGTTTAAGAACTCATACTAGTGGGGTTTTAAATTGCACTGTTGTTTTCAGTTACTGGAGCTTATGTGGTTTATATTATCATTGTTCCTATCTTTCTGAGAAAAAAAGAAAGAGAAAAAATCTGAAAACTTGGGGAAAATGTAAATACAGCAAAAGTGTATCCTCTTATTTTTCTTTAAAATTTTCTACTAACCAAGATTTCATATGTTTTAAAGGAAAATAAACCCCTTTGTGTAAGACACAAGCAATTTGAGGTATACATATGGTTAAATTTTATTTTTCATTTAAACTTTAACTGCAAAGTATTTTGAAATGCCATTAACTTTAATGCATTTTTATTTGCATTTATTATGTAGCATTTTCTTCGGAGGGAATCCAGTCAATAATTTTTTAGCTTGAACATTCAGCTGGGTTTTTATCAGTTCTTTCAACAGACTTTCACAAACACCAGCAGGTTGGAAAAGACCTTTAAGTAATAAACAATGCTATTTAAGTAATAAGTAAGTAACAAATAATATTTAAGTAAGTAATAAATAAGTAATAGATAATTTTCATGTTGCTGTTGAAGATGTTGTAGGAGCCAATTTGTTCAGCAATTAACTTTTCCTGCTTTTGTGTCCATCTTACTCCATGTGTAGTGCTCTTGCCCTGCTCTTGGTGTGACCCTCTAACTTTCCAACTTGAATCATCCTCATGTATGGAATGTTTAGATTGGATGTTAGGAAGTATTTCTCCACTGAAAGGGCTGTCAAGTATTGGAAGAGGCTCCCCAGGGAAGGATGTTTTCCTTCAGAAACCATGTAGATCTAGTGCTTAGAGACATGGTTTAGTGGTGGACTTGGCAGTGTCAGGTTAACGGTCGGACTGAATGATTTTAAAGGTCTTTTCCAACCTAAATGATTCTGTGATCTCTGAATATTGTCAATAACTATGAGAACAGTCACATGCGACAACTATTAAGAAATTATTTGTGAATGGTGGTTAAAAATGCAGAATTTTGAAGAGGACTGGTAATGTCAGAGTAATCTCTCGGGCATCAATTAAATGCACTATTGAAAGTGTGTCCTTGTACTTGGAATTTTGCTGATGATTTTATTCCGTGTGTGAAGGCAGCTGGAGAAGATGCACTGCAGGGGTCCAAGAGCCCACAGCTCCCATCCAGCAGTCCTGATCAAACTCCTAAGGGGGTTCATGCTTTGTTTTTTCATGTTTTCCTGATTCCAACTCTCTTCTGCAAGCGCCCAGCTGCCAGCAACATTTGTCTTTCCTCCAGGAACAGCCTCTCTGGCTTTTGGTGTGGGGCTGCTGAACTCCAGACTTCCCGTTCCATCTGTCTGGACTCTCCTCCATGCCATTCAAGGCACAGAACCCTTGGTTGCCAGCCTGGCAAAGGAGCTGCATCCTAGCTGGGCTCCTGCTGGGATCGTGTGTCCCAGTCTGCCTCGTGTCCTGCAGCGGTGCTGTGCACTCAGGCTCTGGGGGTGCTGCCTGATGGTGGCTGTGCAGCACTCCCTGTGCAGGCTCAGAGGCTGCTCTTTTCCCTGAGCTTCATGTTCTGTATGTGGTGCCTTGCTTTGGTTCAAAACACAACTTGGGTGATCGCAGTTTTCTGAGAGGAAGCTTTTCAGCATTTCTGAAAGTTGTTACGTGCAGCTCTTGGTGATGCTTTGTTTTTTCCTGAATCACCAAATTATCACTTCCACAATGATATTATTATTACAGCTTCCTTCCACAGTGCTGTAAGTCCATATCCTTTTTGCTCTTCCTCACAGCAGAAGCATAGTCACTGCTGTGAAAACCTGCCTGTGTCTCCTGTTCCTCTTTTTTCCAGAGCTGCTGGTTGTCACCAGAACCCTTTTGAAACCTGCCCCTGTGGTCTGTGATGATGTGTTTCCATTACTCACTTCCCCATCACTGAGAGAAGCTGTATGAGCAGGAGGAACTTGTCCTTTTCACCGAGCTGTAGCTTCAGAGAGTATCCACCTGAATAACAGGGCATGAAGATTTTACTTGCCATGCTCGCAACAACCTTGGCCAAAGTAGAGTGGGCTCACAATGCTGAATCGTGGTTTTTGTTTTGAATTTTATTTCCTGCTTTCCCCACGCCCCCCCATCAATTCCCAAGTGCATGGCTTTCTATTTTTAGTACCTGTGTTTTGCTAAAATAAGTATGAGGTGTGGCAAGCATACCTGGCTCAAAAAGCAGCCCTTGGAGTCCGATGGCAGTCAAAAGAACATTTCCCAGCAGGTTATGAGGGGAACGCTGAGCACATTTAAGCCTTAGAAATTCACAGCAGCAAGAAGCTGGTGTTTAACAGAGGGAGGCAAGGTGAAGGCACTGGATGGAGTGTTTCTAAACCACACATCTTCCTGCAGACAGGGGCTGGTGATTTGTGTGCTTTTGTGGTTCTCTGCCATTAGCTTTCCCAGATCATACAAATGGGTAATGGTAGAGATTTGCCATTACCCCAGAAAAATGGTTGATATTACATATACAGAATGTTTTCTCTAATGTTCAGGGTGATTTATTGAAGCAGGAGATTACCAGGGCTATACTATCTTTTCTTTTTTAATGACTAATCATGAATTAGATGGTGAAAAATATGGCCAAGATGACTGCAGAAGATAAACAGCCAGCTTGTATTTCACAGGTAGCGTTGCTGTTCTGGGAACTGGGGTAGATAATTTCTAGAAGATGAGGGACAGACCAGCAGGGTATTAGAGGTAAGGTTCTTTGACAGAAATCTCAGTTGATAAAAACTGGAGATATGGAAGTCATACAGATAAGGAGACAAAGGTTGTCAAAATTTTTGTTGTTTGAGGGGAAAAAAGTCAAGTAGTAATGGCATACCCAGAAAGACCACAGAGGGAAGCACAGCACCTACAAATCTTAGCTCTAGCAAGAACACAAATGAAACACTCTTTAGCATGGAGTGGAAGTCTGAGCACTCAAGATATGGAATGAGAGGTGCTGTGGCAGAGTTTGGTTCTGAAGGACTCTGAAATGCTTGTTGAGAACCTGTGTCTGCAATGTAAATGCAAAGTTTTAGACATGGTAAGTGTGTATCAGGGTTTTATCGTGTTGTGATCAGGATGGAGGGCACATAAGTCGTGTAACAGGCATGGAACATTGGGTATCAACCCAAATAAAAGCAAGAGAGAGGACTTGGATGAGGAGTGCCTGCAGAAGGTTGGATGGGAATGGGTGTCTTGGGAGGAACGTTATCTCTTGGCATGAGGCAGAAACCAGCGACCATAGCCAAGAGTGTTCAGTCTGGTACAGTCAAAATCTGTTCTCCAAAGTTTCCTTAACTTTTTTTTAAATACAATTATTACCAATGCTTGCAGTTCAAGCTGCTGGTGTTTCATTCCCACAGGTGTCTTGGAGTTGTAGGTGACCTCATCTTCACATTTGTTGTTGACATTTTACTGTTTGTCTGTATTTCATGTCAAATAGAATAATCAAAGCCACAGATGCATTTAGTAGACAATTCTTAGCTCAAAAATTATTGAATTTGCCATATGCTTGAAGAATGAATAAATAATCAGTAAAAAATGAGTTTTGGGAGCATCTGAAAAGGACTGATTAAGATTGGCTTTCATCAACATTGTAATTTTCTTTAGTAAGCTTTTTTTTAAGGCTTTGTTTATTGGATGATTTAAATATTTACTAAATACATTTCTTTTGAAATTAATGAAGGAGTACAAGAGAGAGTTCTATATACAAAAATGTTAGATATGAGATTGTGTTATGTGATTTTGGGATTTAGTATGAAATATATGTGGGGAGAAATTATCATACTTTAGCCATTTCTCATTAAAAAGCTTTATCAAAACCAGCTTGATTTGATTTTAACAGGAAACCACTAATTGGCATTTGGTGAAAGTTGTTCCCACACAGGGAGGAGTACCCCTATGAAACTGTTATTTTTCATTTAATTATCACTTTGAGGATTGCTGAGAAACAAGCAAATGTGTTAGACATTTTCCCTGACAACCTAAATATTCCTGTAAAATGCACTTTGGATCTCAGCTTTCTTTTGTCACTTTTGTCCGCTGTCTCTTCATGAATGCTTAGCCTGAAGCTCAACTTAAAAAAAAGGGATTAATTCCTCTCTCTCTTACCCAAATTCCCCAGTGCCTTCCTTCTTAATTGCTGTGCTCATCACTGTCCCACGTGCTGGAGAGGTGGGTAACCTGAGCTTCATCCTTGGGTCAGACCTCAAAATACACAAGATTTGATCTGGGCTTTCACCCGAAGGTTTTTGAGACAACTTCTGTGTGCAAGTGCTGGTGTGAGGTGCCACCTCCCTGCAGGTGTTTGCAATTCACTGCTCAGTATCTCGAGCCATAAGTGTGTAATCAGAAGAAAATGTGGATTTTTCATTAAAATGTTACAAGGTTTTTTGAAATAGTGTTCTTCCAGAGTGGTTTCTTGTCACACTGAAAGGACATCTGGAGTAGAGTCCTGTTGAGGGTCTAGTAGTAATTGTAATGCTAACGTGTATAACAAAGTTGAGAGTAAATATATAAATCTACAGATTTGGATCAGAACTCAAAAGTGTCTTCAGTTCCAGTGTTGGAAACCAACATGATGGCATTTTTGGTACCGACTGGGATGTTGAGAAGTGCAGGTTGAGGCATGGAGAAGTGGGATATCTGAGAGCAGCTGCTGAGGGACTGCAGGGAAGAAAGGAGCACGATCGTGTGATGATCATGAGTTAAACTTAGAGTCAGCGAGGTGAAATTGTTGCAAAAATAGGCAAGTCTTATGTGATGCCAAGGAATCCCTCTGTTTCTTGTCAGAGCTGGCAGGTGTGGGCCTGATGATGGTGTCTGATTTCAACACTTCTGGGCAGGGTGGTGGGGATGGGGCAGCCTTGCAAAATTGTCACATATGTTCTTGTGCCAGTTGGTGGAATTGCAGTACCTGTGGTACCTTTGCGAAGTGAAGGATGTGTCTCTCATCTCTTCTGGGACTTGTCCAGCATGAACATATCTACAGGTCCCTTGATAACCTTCTCTGTTTTTTCACATCAGGTCTTTAAATTTAGAAAGGTTCCTTTAAGATCTAAATGAAATCTTCCTTCCTGAAATTTCATATCATGTGCCTGAAGAAAGGTGTATACAGATTAGAGACTGTCCAGGGAAGAACAAGGAAAATAAGATGCTTAGGAAAAGAAAAAAGAAACAAAGAGTCAAAGAAACTCATTTCATGTTAGTGTAGAAGGGAGAGACTTTAAGAAGGTCATGATACCAGTCTTTCAAATCAAAAAGCGGTGTAAAAGAGGACAGGAATGATAAATTGTTCTTTATGACCACTAGAAGAATGATGGAGAGAAATCAACTTTACTGCAGACAAAAATGATACAACATTGGAGACGTAGGGAGAACGCTGAGTGGTTAGATGTTGGAGGAAGATGTGGGATATTGTGGAATTCCCTTTATTGGCGATTAATAACCTACTGAGTTGGGCAAAGTACCATTGATCCTGCTCAAGGCAATAGGATAAACTGCTTTGGATATATTGTTTCTGTGCTCTACAGGCCTGTGCTCCAGCAGCTTTGCACTGCATCATATATTAGAATCTGTTCCAAACAAAGCAAAATGCAAACACTTCTGAGGTTGTTCTATAAGCAACCAAAGTAATATTTACCTAGTTGCAGTCTGTTTTATTAGGAGTTTAAATCCAACTAGAATAAAGAACCAAAATACATCTAGGTGAACATAATAAAAATGGTACACAATTACTATTAAAATGTGCACCAGAAGTTCCTTCTTCCGTCTGTGCTGTAGCTCCCTTCTTGGTATCCAAATGTAAACCAAGAATAAGAATTGCACTTATGGGTGGTCCTGGCTCATTGCAGGGTCTGACCAAAAGAAAATAAAATGTGATATTCCCATAGATCAGACTTCATGCACGTTTACTCCTTGTCTTTTAGCTGTCCAATTATGTCAGATTAAAGTGTTATTTAATAATTAGTAAACAGTATGCCAAACTATGTCACTGTTTCAGTTATGCCTTCCATTTCATTCTACTGAATTCAATCATTGGATTGGAGCTTATTGTCCAGTAAAAACTTCTTTCTGCCAGTGGAGGTTAAGAAATTAGGAAATTTTCTTTGCTTTGTTAATTAGACTACTGATTCCTCAGGCTCAATAGCAAGTGATAGCATTTTCTATCACTTTTTCCTCTGGGTCACAGCTGTCAGAAACAGATTTTTAAGTTTATTTTGCCATGTGAAGCCAGGACCTTTGTTTTCTTCCTCACCAGCTGCAGTCTTCCTTTCTTTGCATGTTTAGACGGACTGTTGGGTCTCTTCGGCATACCCCAAACGTCACTGCAGAAATCACCCTTGAAAGGCCTCTGCTCTGCAAGAGTCGAGTCCTTTTGGCCATGTGTCTTACATGACAAAGTAATTTTGTGCTCTCCTTTTAAGTCCCTGTACAAGTTGTCCCTTCTTCAGTAGTGGCTTTTCGTTTGCTTCCTCCCCTTGGTCTCTCCAGTTAAAGCAGCGACTCATCTGCTTGCCCGTGTTCCTCCCAGATTTGTACCTGCTCCTTCCTCTCACACACGGCACAACAGGAGTCGGACTCGTGGGTCCTTGTGGGCTCCATCCAGCTCAGGATAGTCTATGATTCTAATACTTGGAGTCACACTTAGAGGTTCTTCCTCTCCTGGAGCTACATGAAAATCAGTGGTTTGCTTCCCAAAGCGGGTAATGGGTTTTACGGAAGATTTAGGGTCCTATCTTGGTTGTTCTTTTTGTGTTTCTGGAAGAAAAAAAGTGTACCTGAGTGCACTTTGTAAGGAAAAGGGGATAATGCTGTAAGATCTCATTTGCATTACTGCTTTTCACTTTATTCCATGCATTCCCAGGCATATGTATGTATATGAAGTCTGTATTATTGTCTAGAAATTTCTCAGCAAAGTCTCATTCCCATTGTGCTAGACAACTAAGTGAAAAAACGTCTGTACCAAGTTAGCTCGAAATTTTCATGTCAAGATACAACAGATTTGGGGGAAGGGAAAACACTATTTGTGGTAGCAGTAAAATAGCTAATGAGAACATATGTCAGCTCATTGAAATAAGTGAAGCAAAGTCACCAGGCAAACATGATGAAAAGATTCAGAGGAGGGAAAAGTGGCATTTTGATGGAGCATTTCTCTGTACAAAGGTGGAGGCACTTAGTGAAGGCTCAGAGAAGAGCCTTTCTTTTAATAAAGAACTCTTGGGGGGAGGATTGGCACCTTTGGTAACTGTGGTGCAGCAAGGTCCTGGAGGCTGTTTTTGGAGAGCAGAGGCAGGTGGCAGTGGCAGGGTGTGCAGGGAAACCCTCGAGCATTTGGCATGGGGTGGAAGAGAGGAAGCTGGCAGCTGTGGAGGCTGGGGAGGAGGTGATGGTTGTAGCTCAGGTGTGGAGCTCGGGCACTGGACCTGAAAGGAGGAAGCCCGGGTGTTTGAAATGCAGGTGTTCACTGGCGTGGGTACAGAGCCAGCACAGTTAGAGGTGGCCATAGTGGGTTTGGTTTGCAGCATATTGTCTACCCTCAGGCTGCCTAGACCACTAGTGGTACAGCACATGCTTAGAAATTATCCCAAATTATACCTCGTTTGAAGTGCGTATACTGATTTGCACTCTCCCACACCCCTTGTCTTTCATAATTTACTCCAATTGCTGCTTTCTCTTCTCCTTTACATCTCTTTTCAAACCTCCACCACTTTTTGTGTCCTCTGCTGTGTCCATTCTGGTTTCCCCTCTCCCTCCCCTAAAGTTCTCTGCTTTGCGCTAGAGATAACACATGTTCTTATAGTGAGCTTTTGATATCCCCCGTGGATTCAAATATGCATACAATATAATAAAGATCTGTTGGGTCAGGATCAGCTTGGTCCTGGCCCTGGCAGAGCTTTATAGATGTGACAAAATAAAGATCTTAGTCATCTAAATCGTGATTTTAGGTACACAAACAAACAATAAATTGTTTTCTGATGGACATCAAGGCAAGCTCTGAATATCGTCTTTAAAATAAATAAATTTGGATTCTAGGGGATTTTCATTGCAAGTCTTGTAATTCACCCTACATAGAACTACAGGTAATTTTCTAAACTTCAGATTTAGCTTACTTTTTTACTTTCAGAGCACTGAAAGAGAGCATGAATCGGCAGAGCATGTTACATTGTTCATCTTGTAGATTTGAACACTAGTACAATTCTACAAACAAGCTACTATCTTAGAAATCTGCTGAATTAAATCATAATATTTATGGGGTTTATCTACTATTAAAAACATTTTGTTCTTCGACGTTTCTCGATCCCATTTTTTTAACAGTAATGCAATGAAAATGATTAATTTTGAGCCTATGAAAAACAGTGATTGGCTGTGTGGACTCCATAACTTGATTTGTGTATATTCCCTGAGCACAAAGTGAGTATATTATGTATGTAATCTATATGTATTATCTCCCTCTAGACCCAACTTGTATGTGTAAGTTTACGATGATATTTTTAAAAAGAGAATATGGTAGTTTACCTATCTTGTGGCTACCCTATACCCTCAAACCTTACCCTTAAAAATAAGAAATGCCATAATTTGTAGCCGATGTTCATGTTAATTTGTATTTCAAAGCCACGTTACAATAGGGCCACATCCAGAATATTGTCCTGTTATTGGACCTAGAGTAGCATCCCTGTAACAGCAATCCATCCAACAATACCTATTCAGCATTTTACAGGTGGCACAAAACCTCCCATCCTGAGGTGGCAGAATCCCTGTTTCAGTGTCTGGACAGGAAACTTCCATGTGATGAGTCAATACTAAGGAACCAGCTGTCCAACTGACTTGTATCTTATTTGTTCCACTATTTAATGTTAGAGCTACAGAGAATGGCTGTTGGAAGTGCCTTTTTAAAATCCAAGTTTGTGACTTTTCAAATGTTTCACCTTCTTTCTTTTTTAATTGGTGCATGAGAACCACCTAAAATACTCAGCCAAAGTCATGACAGATATTTGAGATTTTAACCTCAGGTATATCTGTGGTGTCTTTCTCTGTTGTTTGCTTTTCTTCACCTACTACTGTGTCTCAGGTGATTGAAAAATAGGAGAATTATAATATGATATTCTGGCTGCAATAACACTGAACAGGAGGGCAAGAAGTCCTGCAGCCACTGCTACACAGCCATTTTATTTGGATGAAACTCTTGTCCTAACTCCAGACAGGCTTCACACATCAGCTTTGTCACTTGAAATGCCCCATGGTCGGTGTGGAGAGCCAGGGATTTCTTGAGCATTTTCTGGGAGTAATCCTGATGAGCATGGCTTTTACTCTCCATTTCAGAGGTGGCTTCGTCAGTTTTGTAGTTGGTGTTGGAGTGAGAGAGCAAATGTGAAAAACAGCTTTTAAAGAGCGACTCGGAGTATGTACTGCTCAGTTTGTATTTAATCTTTACTTGTTGGTTTCTGTGGGAGTTACCAAACCAGTTGAGCTACAGCACTGGCATGGAGCCAAATGAAAAATACAGTTTTCTTCACTGTAAACATGACTGTCAAGCAGTAATGTTTTTTCTCAGCTTCATTTTAAAGGCATTATAATGGAAGAAAATGAAACTAAAACACATTTTTATGCCAGTTTTATACGTGGAAGAATGTTATTTCTTTTTTTTTTTTTTTTTCTTTTAATAAAGAACTCTTGGGGAATAGAACATACAAACTTACGTGTTAAGTATGTGATCAGTTATCTGTGCTGCAAGATACTTGATGGAGTTGGTAAACCAACACTTCTTTTTATTCTGGTGTAGTTATGGTGCAAATACATTTTTTTGCTCCGCAAAATATGAAAAATGTGTAGAGTTCTTTATTTTTAGTCCTGTTTTGATAACAGAAAAAAAAATAGTGCCTGATGAACTTAATGAATAATAGCAGCAAACACTAATCTCTCTCCACTCCTTCAGGCTTATTTTTGAACTCTGTTTTCAGTGTCCAGTGGCTCTGTTAACTCATCATCAGACATTCAGCTGAGCTTGCTCATCGTTGCTTTGCTTTTGGGATTTATTTTCTTGAAAAATCTGTAAGTCCAGCTTTGCCTTTCTAAGATAAATGCAAACTATATTTAGTGCTCACAGTGATTTCACCAGGACATCCTCATGTAGGTGCAACTGCACCACATGGGCAACCACTGCATTTTCATTTCCTTTTCAGGACTGAACTTTCCAGGGTTGTCTGCTTTGCCTATGACTTCCTCTGTTTTATTTTGCAGAGTGAGGAAAAGGCTTGTTTAAAAAAATGATCAGCTGGTGCTTTGTAAAATGGATTTTTGGGTACTCGAGTTGAAAATGACATCTTGAAGAATGGATGTTGCATCCATGTAACTTGATGCACTGGAGGATAAAAAAATCCTTCAGTTATGTTTTGTTTTTTGAATAAGCTTTTTAAGAATTTCATAATAGAAAAGTAAGAAATAGGATTTGAACGGACTTTTAGAAGGGTCTTCTCACAATTCCTGTGTCTCGAGACAGAATAAGGTGCAGTGAAACCTTTGCTGAGAGATGCTTGTCTCGCCTCTTCCTTATAACTTCAAATGGGCGGCTATTCCTATGTAACCTGTGCTAATGCTTTTGATAATTAGGAGGTTTTTAAGTGGATGTGGTTAGCTAAACAAAAGAACGTTAAATTTTATTAGGAGCAGTGCATCTTTATTTGCATATTCAATCCTTTTATTAAAAAATTCAACTTGCCTCACTTGGTCTGTATGTCTGCAGGCATGGAGGAAATAAGGAATTCTTGAAAGCAGACATATATTCTGTTGGTGAATCAATGAAATTAATTTCCTTCACCTAATTTCCTCCAGCTTTCAGAAGGGAAAGTGATAAAAGTTAAAGATCTCTGAAGTTCTCTGTAGGCTGCCTGAGGGTTGTTGGTGCTGAGATCAGCCAGGAAGATCCATCATGGTGTGGTGGAAATGACTGCAAGCTGATGTTGGGATTTTGGACTCCCTCCTCCGTGCAGGACATGCTGCAGTACCAATGAGTTTTATTTCTATCTTTTGAATGCCATAGTCAAGGAGCATCTCTTTGGGCACCTTCAAGATACTGTGTATGAGTAGTTTTCTGTAGCAGTGCCTCATGTTTACCCTAATAAATATTTTTTTCCGTTGAATCTTGGGATGAACCATCTCCTCTGAGTTCAAGGCACTGTCCCGGCAAGGAAGTGTTGAAAACAACAGGCTATTGTTGCACTCGGGTGTGCATTGTCCTGGACCCTGGGCGTCTGTATCCTGCCTCGCTCATTCCCAGCAACTGGCTCTGGGCAGGCAGCCCCAGTGTCAAGGAAACAGTGAAACATTCATGGCTGCTGTCACCAGAAGTGGTCCGAGGGCAGCAGCAGCTCTGCTGTTGAGGGGGGTTTCTGAACACATTGGTTTGTAGAAGAGTAATGAGGTGGTTCTGGGGGTCTCGTTGGGGAGTTTTCTGCGCCGTAAATAAGAGGAGCAGGAACAAGCGCACAAAGCAAGCTTTGAAAGCGTCCCAGGAGGCAGTGGCATGGCATGCTGAGCTGGGGTGGGAGTGAACATTTTGGAGAGGTGGAAGTTGTCCAGAAAGGATCCTGGAACTGCAGAAAAGGGGTTCTATTTAAGGAAAGATAGGGAAGGGGAATTGATGATGGGAAAAAACTTAAGGAGGTAAACTTGGGAAAGGATATGGACTAGGAAGGGGCTATTTGCAATAGTATTCCAAGTGGGAGTGAGATAGGCTCGTATTTATTGATGACAATAAAAGGGATGTTGTAAGAATCAAGAGCAGGAAGATAAAAGTCCAGACAAGGGTTTTAGCTGTGTCCAAATAGATAAGAAAGACTTTGAGAGAAGTTACTCTGAACGATCTGCGAACACTGAAATGTAGTTCATTTTTTATTGATTTTAAAGATTTATTGTTGTTGTTACGTTTTCCTATCGTAAGAAGGGTGATGATGGGCTTTTGGTTGGGTTCTTCGTGTGTGGTTTTTTTAACAGAATTGTCTTGATTTTCAATTCCAATTCTTTCCTCGTGCTATGGCAAAGTTGGGAATGCATCCCACAGGGAATGGCTGGCCTCTCTTCAAGAAGTCGAAGCACCATAGCATTGCTGGCTTCTGAGAGTACTTAGTAAAGAAAAGTAGGGTGGGTAGAATTAAAGAGAAAAAAAAAAGGTAATTAAAAGGGAAGGCAAATCATCAGAGACATGCTGGTAGCAGTGAGAAAGGTGTTATATGAGGTTCAGTCTTTCTTCTTTAAGTGGATAAATATTTAAGCATTATTTCAGAATTACTCAAGAGAAGGGGGTAAAGCTGTTATGGATGTATCAGCAAAAGCAAGGGGGATTGACTGTCTTGGGCTGTTCAAAATGAATTGAGTACATTTCAGGTTGAGGCAAAAGCTCAGGAGGGCTCTGGGTCTGCTAATATTGTGCAGATTTCTTTTGATGACCAATGCAACAGAGAACATGAATTGCAGTCTTGTAGGTGATAAGTGATTACACCTACACATGAAATGCTTTGTTGGCACTGACGACAGTAACTAGGATGTTTTATGCATGTCTGTGTGGAGGCAGATACTGGACATTCTGTCATGTGTAAAAACATTCAGTAAAGCAGTGAAAATGGGCTTAGAGGTGTCTTTTGGTCCTTTTTCCAGTCTGTCGATGCTGCAGGTAGTGAGGTATTTCTTAAGGTCCTGCGCCTGTGTCACTTAAGAACTTTGAGATTATACTTTGGCTTTCATTTCCTGTATAAAGCCCAGGGTTTTGCTGGCTTTCTGTACTGACTTGGTTCTCACGTTGCTCATCTTCACAGCCCGGAAGTCCAAAAAGTTGGGGAAATTGAAAGGGATGCACGAGGAGCAGCCCCAGCAGCGGCAGCAGCCGCCTCCACAGAGCCCCGAGGAAGGGACGACGTACATCGCGCCCGTCACCGAGCCCTCTGTCAACACTGCACTTGTCCCCCACATGTCTGCTATCTCACCAGCACTTACTCCCTCTCCTGTAAAGATCCTTGAAAGCATTGAGCCGGAGATCGTGTACGCAGGATACGACAGCTCGAAGCCGGACACAGCGGAGTACCTGCTCTCCACCTTAAACCGCCTGGCCGGCAAGCAGATGATTCAGGTGGTGAAGTGGGCAAAGATACTTCCAGGTAGGACCGTGGGTCATCTGCTGAGATGTCACTTCGCTGTTTCTTTTGGCTCAAAGAACTGTTTGCTTGACAAAGTGCATCTTTAATCCATGGACTGTGTTGAGAAAACTGGCAGTTGGAGGGTGTGAGATGAACCTCTGAGAGAAGATAGTTGGGGTTTTTTTTCTTATTTTATGTAATGTTTGTTTCATATGTCTATGATTGATATTTAAAAAGCTTCATTTTCAGTAGTAGCCTCTTAAGAAGAAAACATATTTTGCCACTGGAATGAAAAATTACGGTTTAACTTTTTCCAAAGTGGGAGTGTTGCTCTTGTTTGTGAATACTGGAAAAGTAGTAAGCTATGTGTTTGGTGATGGTTTGACCAGCCCTTGTAGTTCATGGGTATTTTCTGGTTTGATCTCTAGGATTTAGAAACTTGCCTCTCGAGGACCAAATTACTTTAATTCAGTATTCATGGATGTGTCTGTCATCGTTTGCCTTGAGTTGGAGGTCGTACAAACATACAAACAGCCAGTTCCTCTATTTTGCTCCAGACCTGATCTTCGATGAGTAAGTATCCCTTAATGGCCCTTTTCAGTGCAGGCTGGAAGGATTGCTGTCTTTATTTGGTTTTTCAGGCATACTTGCAGTCTAAGAAATTTTCAGTTAATTCTGGCTTAAATAGCAGCTGAAGTTTTAATTTTTTTCAGTGACTCACATTTCAATTGCCAAAGCTTTGATTACTGCCATCCACTTCTCCTTATGTATGGGGATGTGTTCTCAAACTGGGACCGTCCCACTGGTTTGAAATGTGACTGATACACAACCACGATTTATAAAAAAGAACATTTTTTGGTATCTACTGGAGCTTGGAAAAATATCCAACTTCTAGGAAATGTGAATGTTTAAATTACTGGGGTTTTTCAGAGCAGTCATATAATGGTGCTTTTGTTAACAATATACAGCTGTTCAATGTGTTTTCTTGACAGTCTTAATTACCCTTCTTTGCGACCGTAAAAGAAGCCAAAATGTTTTTTCAGTAATGAAACATAACTTCTTTTATGATGCATTCAGACAAAAAGAAGGATCAACCATTCCATCTGAGTATGTGTTCCTTCATATTTTATGTTTGTATGTGTTTAGTGCTTTGCTTTTGATGACTATAATTTAATTTCTGTTCCATTCTCCTAGTGTTTATTACAAGACAGTAAAGTCAAAAATCTAAGTGAATGCACAGGCAGTCAAACGGGGCTTGCATCATTTGCTTATCCCAGAAGGTCATGGTTTTTTCTTGAGGTAAAAAGGAGACATAATCAATAGGATATGGGTGCACTTGGGGGGAAAAACAAAACAGGAAAAGAATTAACAAAAAAATAACTTACCACTTAATCTCCTGATGCATTCTGAAATCTTTTTCTTGGAAAAGATGCTTTATCGCTGTCCATCTTAGTAGTCTGTCTTTGATTTAGGAATCCCTAAATAATTAATGAGTATGAGATGGGTCCCAAAGCAGTGAGCAATATCAAATAGGGATTGTTTGGTTTGGGTTCTTTTTTTAAGAGGAGGAACTGGTGATTTACTGCATGTGGCCGAAAGTGTAGTGTCAGCCATTTTCCTTGTTGAAAGCACCTCCATTATGACTTGAACATTAGAGAATTGTCACAGGGAAAAAAAAAGAGGCATCTGTAGCCAGAGCTAAGTGAAAATGTGAACTTTGAAGTGTTTAGTTCTCCTGGGGGAATGTAGACAAAAAGTTCAAACACGAAAGCAGCTTTCCCTCATCTCAAGAAAGTCAGTCAGGGGGTCAGAATTTATTGGACAGAGAAATCAATCCTGCTTGCAAATAAAAGTGTGTGCATTGCTTGCTCTTGTTACACTGCAGCTTAGAAGCAACTTTGAGAATTTAAGATCAGTTGTGAGTTTCATTCTGCAAGCCTCGAAGATAGGTGCCAGTGGAGTTATACTGAGGTTGAGGCAGGGATCCAGTGGGAAAAAGGAGTGCAAAATTAAAACATCCCAAACCAGATACGTAATTGAGATAGTGGTCTGGTCTCCTGTGTATTTGGCAACATACTCCTTGCAGAGAGAAGGCAATTGCTTGTAAATAGAGAAAAAAAAAATCCTAGAGATGTGAGAGGGGGACAGGGCCTTTTGAAGTAATTGGGGCAAGAAATTTCCTTGGAGGTAAGAGAGCAGGACATTCCCTGTTCACTCTGAAACAGTAATGGGCACATCTCTGGAATGGGAAGGGCTTTCTTTGTGTTTCATACTCACCGGGCATCAGGGCAGGCATCTGTTCCCAGTTTTTCATGTTGCCACTCAGGATGGTGGTTGAGACTGCATTTGGAGTCTGTGTTTAGGGCTCTCTGGCAAAGTAAAATTGTTGAGAAACTGCAGAGAGCCAGTGGAGGTTGGCCAAGGTGGTCAGGGCTGATTGGGACAGTGAGGGGACCTGATGGAGCAGTGCCGATTTAATTGCACCCTTCGACTTCCTAGTGAGTTGTAGAAAATATGCAGTCCGGCTCTTCATGGAGGTGCTCAGGGAAGAATGAGAGTTTGTGATCCCAAGTTTGGAACAGCACACTGCCTCCTGGGCAGCAGGAGAAGACATTTCTGAACGAGATGGTGAATCAGCCGAGCAGGTGCCCAGGGAGACCTTGGAGTCTCGGTCTCAGATGATGTCCAAGCCTTCACTGGGCAAAGCCTCAAGCAGCCTGCTCCAATGTCAAAATTAGCTCTGCAGGGAACAGGGGATTGGACGTGAGACCTTCAGAGGTCCCTCCCAAGCTACTGTTTTGTGACTCTAAGTTGAGAAATGCAGTGCTTTTTCCAATTTTGAGGTAAGGCCAGAGATTATTTACTAGAATTGTGTAAGCTGGCCAATGCAGTTCAGTGTAGAAACCATTCTCATAATACAAAATAGAATACATATTCCTGTTCACGAAGTGCTTTGAAGCTTTGCTCTGAAATTGCTGAAGGTTGGTCTTACCTTTACTTTTTGAGTACCATGAACTTGGAAATGTGCTGTGTAATTATAAGCATTGGCCTTTGTTTCTGTGCTACAGGGTTGATTAGACCTCCCTGAGGTTTACTTGGTGAAACTTTGAGTGTTTTGCTGCCCTTGGCATTTTAGGACATTTATTAATTGATGCAGAATGAAAGAGGGTGGTTTACAATGCCTTTCCTTTTACTGATTTGAGAGAGTTACATTTCTGTTATCACCTGGCCAAGATTTTCTTGGTATTTCTTCATATTGTGTCTGGAGAGGTCATTTCCGGTTTCTATAAAA